>VDFB02256132.1:137058412-137233647 GCA_007258455.2 Sequoia sempervirens | reverse complement strand
TTTTTGAAGTTGGACATGGGAAAGGGGAGCATGATGGAGTAGGTGTATGCATAAAGAGAGCTCTAGTTAAGGAGCAATTGAAGATTTTAGGAGCACAATTTAGTGATGCATGTTCTGTCGTTGATTGGTGTTGTAGTTCAGTGTCACGAGGAGGACACTTGATTCCAACGGTCTGCAATTATTTTGGTTCATTGAGGAGGGTATAGTGGGAGGTAGATTAGATTGTCATACAATCAAAGATTCTTCAAAGATGCATTCATTTCGAAGCTCAGATGCAGGCACATGGACCATTTGGACATGAGATGAGAGTTGGCTTGTTTTTGTCAGAGTTGTATTCAGTGTGAGTGGGATCAATGCGAGTCAAGTGAGTGGGTGGATACATGGGTACCACAGTATCTAACTCCTTTATCTCAAACAATATCCATGAAAAATGACACAATGGAAAGTTCAGTTGATTACGACTTGTTTTCAGATCTACTACAGCTAGGATATATTTTTGCAGTTGTTGCACTACAGGGGAATGAAGAGAGATCAGACTATTGGTTGGCTCGATGTGTGTAGGTAAAACATAAGCTAACACAATCGATGGAAGATGATGATGGTTTCATGTATCCTATAGGTTCAGTTGTGGTTGCAAGAACTTGGTTGCGAACATACACGATTAGAAAGAATGGCATACCTGCATTTGAAGACTACGAGAAACACAAAACCATTTTCATGTATTCACACCTTGTTATAGCAATAAATGTTAAGTTGTTGAAGTATCATGCCAGACCAAAGAAAAAATAACTATGGACACTTAGTAATGTTGATCATGAAGCAATATTGGATACTCTTAAGCAAAGAGATGACCCTTTAGGCACACTTGAATAGCATTTTCAAAAATGGAAGGTAGAATGCTTATGTTCATTATGATTAAGTTCATTAGTGTTCTTTATTTAATACTGATATTTTATATACTATTGCAATGCAGGTATCTTTAATAGTGATATTTTGTATACACTTTTGTGATATTTTTGGCAAGATTGATCATGGACCTACTACAACAATAGCCAACTCTGATCCTTTCGAAGAGGTATGCGTCTTTTATAGTTTACATCACTAGCTCATCATCATTCAAGTTGTTTAGATTAATATAGATACATTATTCTAAGCATATTTTCTATTGTGACAATATAGATATCTCATTTTCCCACTTTTGTGATATTCCTAGCACAATTGATCATGGACCTGCTACAACAATAGCCAGCTCCGATCCTTTCGAAGAGGTATGCGTCTTTCATAGTTTGCATCACTAGCTCATCATCATTCAAGCTGTTTAGATTAATATAGATACATTATTCTAAGCATATTTTCTATTGTGACAATATAGATTTCTCATTTTCCCACTTTTGCGATATTCTTGGCATGATTGATCATGGACCTGCTACAACAATAGCCAGCTCCAATCCTTTCGAAGAGGTATGTGTCTTTTATAGTTTGCCTCACCAACTCATCATCATTTAGGTTGTCAATGTAGAACATGAACATACTACTATTGTTGAAAACTGTGCCCTGAATGCCTCTGATAGGAAAATTTTGTAGAATTTGAATTCTCAAATTGGAAACAATGTAAAATGGTCATAATTGTGTATGGGCATAATCTATACCCAGTGATGGTTTTTAAAATATGGGTCAAATGTCTAGCATTGTATAAATGGTATGTTTAAAATGTAAATGGGCCTGTATTTTGGAAACTCATACATTTTGTAAAAGGGTCTATTTTTGTACTTAATCGAGCTAAAACCAAAGGTTTTCTTCCTGGTTCTTTCTTGTTGGTATGCTCGTTTGAACCAGGTTTTGTAATATTTCCCATTTATATATAATAAATTATAGTGGCTTGCAACTTTTTCTCCTCAAACCCAATTCTTTAATTCACAAGGGTGACCTCATAGTCACAAACCTATTCCCTTTCATTTTAAAATTCAAAATTCAAACTTTTCGCTAAGTGGTGTCATTCACCCACTTTGAGTTGACTAAACACATGTTTGGCATAATTTGATGATATACACTAGCATTAATAACATACAATATATTCATTATAATCATGAAAATATTCATTTATCTTATAGCATTGGAGCAATTAATAGTGAGACATTTTGATTCAATGCAATAAAAATGAGTAACAAATTTCTAAATACCACCAAGTCCCTAGATATTCAAGAGTAGATGCAAAGATAAACATTCATACCCTTATCAACCCTTAATTATCCAATACCCCTATCAACCCTTAATTATGTTAGGTTGATTGTGTTTGATTGATTATATTTTATACATCCTTGTACCTCATTGATACATTTTTCTATTCGGTTTTGCATTTTTTATGTTAAGATATAGTAAATTATATTCACTTGCAATTTGAAGTGTAAATCTCTTGTATTGTTAGAATGAGTACTTGAATGATCATGAGGTGTTGAGGGAAATATTATTTTCATTAGTATTCTTTGGAATGCTTTTGATATTTTTGTAATGGAATTGAATAAAGAATGTCATCAATGGGAGTCACACAATCGTTGCCATCAATGAAATTGACCATCTCTCACATGTAATGCTTGGGAGCTACATCCAATAAACCCTCAAGAATTACACTAAAAATAGGGGTTTTTTTATTTGACAGTTACAGGTCCATACAAATGGAATCCAATTGTAGAATCTTTGTTTTCTTGGAAATTTATTTACTTCCCCAAGGTTTTAGGGGTCTGTGTGGTGTTTGAAGGTATGTTTCTTTGCATTTTTGGGCTAATTGAGTAGCCTATTCAAGGGTGAATGTATAGGAAGTCAATGCTGGTCCAAAGGAGTCTATGTTGTTTCTCATATATGTTGTGTAACTTGGATATGGGTGTTTGAATCAATCATGTGTTCATCTGGTGTTTTGGAAAATTGTGGAGTAATTGGACAAAAACTAGTTTCTCACTATTACAAGGGTTTAAGGGGGTTAAAGAGGGAAATGTGTATTTAGTTGCTTGTCAAGTTTTAAGGGAGTTTTGGACTGTTCAAATAGGTTAGAATAATCTTGTTAGATGCCTCAAATAGGCAGGTTGCAAATATTTTGTGATTGTGCCCTTGTGTCTACATCAATTTTTCTCCTAATTTGACTCGGTCCAATATAGCTCGGAGTGATTCAGAATATTTGGGTACAAGAGAGGACCATCCCTAGCGGAAACGTACCCATCTAGACATGTTGGAACAGTCTGTTTGGTCGTACGAGCCGCGGAGTGAAAGTTACACCACTTTGCAACTTTACACTACTTGCATCTAGCAACTTTTCCCTCCACTGAAAAGTAATCACCACAGGAAAAATCCTCCAAGATAGCAAAAATTGAGAGAGGTTTTTATAGATGGTCCCAACATGATCCCATAGCCTTGGACAGAGAGTCTATAAGCATCACGGTCTTCAAGAAATAGACCTTCAAAGATTGCTGCCTTTTATCACTTTTGACTCTTAAGGGAAATTGCCAGTCCAATGTAGCTCGAAGTGATTCAAAGTATTTGGGTACAAGAGAGGACCATCCCTAGTGTAAACGTACCCATCCAGACGTGTTGGAATAGTTGGTTTGGTCGTACGAGCTGTGGAGTGAAAGTTGCACGACTTTGCAACTTTACACTGCTTGCATCTAACAACTTTTCCCTCTACTGAAAAGTCATCACCACAGGAAAATGCCTACGAGATAGAAAAAGCCGAGAGAGGTTTTTGTAGACAGTCCCAACATGATCCCATAGCCTTAGACAGAGAGTCTATAAGCATCACGGTCTCTGAGAAATAGACCTTCAAAGATTGCTGCCTTTTAGCACTTTGGACTCTTAAGGGAAATCATCGATCCAATGTAGCTCGGAGTGATTCGGAATATTTGGGTGCAAGAGAGGACCATCCCTAGCGTAAACATACCCATTTGGATTTTTTGGAACAGTCCATTTGGTGGTACGAGCTGCGGAGTGAAATTTGCACCACTTTACAACTTTACACTGCTTGCATCTGGCAGCTTTTCCCTCCACTGAAAAGTCATCACCACAGGAAAACACCTTCGAGATAGTAAAAATTGAGAGAGGTTTTTGTAGATGGTCCCAACATGATCACATGGCCTTGGACAGAGAGTCTGTAAGCATCACGGTCTCTGAGAAATATACCTTCAAATATTACTACCTTTTAGCACTTTGGACTCTTAAGGGAAACTAGTGGGCAACATAGTTAACTTCTTCACAAACTTGGTTTGAAGTAATTTCATTCCTTTTTGTGAATTTAAAATGGAGTTTTAAGCCTTCCACCCTAAAAGTGACCCCTAAAGCCTCCTCTGAGATGACATTATCAGTTGATCCTGAGTCTATGATGACCTTGCAAACCTTACCTTGTATTTTGCACTTGACTCTAAAAAGAGCTCTCCTTTGTTTGTGTTCATCCTCGGTAGGTGCTTTGATCAAAATCCTTCTTAACATGAGTTGTTCTCCTTTCTCTAAGTTGTCCACTTCTAGAGTCTCTACCTCTTCCTTTACTAATTTGATGGGGAGACTTACCTTTCAAGAGCACTCTTGCTCTTCCCAAGACCTATTCTCTAGTATTCCTAGGGTATTCCTCTCTACCCTATTCAGGGATCTCTCCTAAACCCCTCTCACCTCATAAGACTCCACCAATTTTAAATTCTTCTCCATTACTCTCAATTCGCCACTAGGCTTCCCTGGGCTCCAAACTGACCCAAAGTTTCCTAACCACTCCAGGGGCTAGGAAAGGTTATTCTACTGTCTCTTCATTGATTTGACACCTCACTGATCCATCTCATTGGATTATTTCACCATTATCCCATCGCTTTCATGAAAAAATCTATTTTAGGCCTTGTAGCCTTTTGCCCCAACTAGGCCTCCTAGAACCCGTTTTCTTGGCTTTTCTCAAAAACGGTCTTAACAACCCCAAAATATTTTTTGATATTATTTCTAGTGGTACCCTAGGCTTCAATATTTACCAGGTGTAAGGTCTCCCAAGTGGCCATTCATATGAATGTCCTCATACCTCCCTAATTTCAAGGGTTTCAAGGGTTTTAGCTCCTTTTTCCAACTTTGAGGGCTTCAATGACCTCCTCAACTCTCCTCCTTGCACACACATGTCTAGAATACATGTTCCCACACTCCCATGCTCTTGATTGGCACAAACCAATCATTTAGCAACTTTCTTTACTGCTATCCTCTCCAAGCCACTAGCTAGAATGCACTTGCACTCGCCTAGTGCTTGATAGTTTCTTCACTTCCCCTGCAAACAAAGACTCCTAAACCTATATGTACATTATTTACACAATCCCCAGCTTTATTCCAAGTGGCCATGAGAGGAAAGTGGTGCAGGAGCACCTATGAAACATTAGGCATTTAGGAAGTCAAGGATGCATTTCTTTTGTTTTTGATGTTTATCGTGAAGGTCATGTTGACCATTGAGTAGAGAAGATAGTTTAGGGATGTGGTTGATCTTTAGGATAGAAGTTGAGGAAGGGTGAATGGGTTTAAAAACTCATTTTACTTAGTTTTCAAGAAAATTGGAAAAAGATGCAAAATGGTACACTTTGCAACTTTGCCACATGATAACTTACATGTTTGACCAAGGGAGCATAACTGATTGAGGAACCCTATATAAGGTGTGCCTCGACTTGAGAGCAGGGTTGGAAGTATTGGTATTGTGGGAAATTTTTGTGAATTGAAAGAAAAATAATGTTTTTGTGTGTTATTATTGATTTTTTCTTCAAAGTAGAGCTTTAATGGATTAAAATTATTACTATGTTATGTGGAGGATGTATTTTAGTGTTTTCTCAAGCTTAGTGTGCCATATTTTAGTCTTTTTTATTCGATTTCAATCATTGTTTGTAAATAGTTTGCTTTAACCCTGTTGTTGGTCTGAACTAGAAAGTTTTGTAGAAATGGGGTGTTAGTTCACTTTCCCACCGTACAAATTGTACGGCCCTTTGGGAATAGTGACTAGACTCCATGTGTGTACATATGGTAGGTTTTAGGGTTTGTGTGAGCACAGGAGTTGTTGGAAAAGTCTTGCCCTAGGCGAGCTAGGAAGAGTCCGGCTAGGGAAGACAAGGAGTGCAAAGCACATAACTTGCAGGGGTGATTGAATTTTGTTGAATTTCATTTTTGTGAAGGTAGATGTGAGTCTTTCCAAGACTTTTTTTCAAGAAGAAACTCCATCAGTCCATCTGGTGTGAGAAACACTTAGCATATTCAAAGCAGCCAGAAAAGGCTTAAAAACCCTAGTTTTTGCCCATTTTTAAGTGGAGGTGTTGTACGGGAAGTTAAGACCCAAGACCTCAAAAATCCTTGAGAGGTGTCCATTTGAAGCAAGAACCTCAAAGAAAGGTTGGGGGTTCTTTGGAGAAATTGAGAGAGTCAACCAGTTTTCTTGGAGAAGGAGACCTAATTGGGGCTTTTAGGCTAGTAGCCTTTTTAAGACCTAAACAAGTGTTTGTTGAAAGCGACCAAGAAATGGAGCTAGGAGGATACTCAAGAACCAAAATTGGATGGATTGCAATGAATTGAAACACCTCCACACCCCTGCAAATCAAATTTCAATCTTTGGAGGTATTGTTAGTCTTTAGGGCAGATTAAAGGCTAAGGAAGAGTTAGAGCTATGGCACCAAGATTGACTTGGTTGGTTGAATGGTGATGGTAGTGGGCTGGCCAGGAGAACCAAGGGTACCTAAACATGAGAAGGGACCTATAGGTTAAGGTGGTGAAGAAAAACACCAAGGAGGTCTTGCAAGCAATACCTTAGAGCAGGAATTTGTGATTGATTCCTCTGACCCCTCCCTATCAAAAAGCCACGGGAACTCAAGTGGGACTCATTATTTACAAAACTAGCCCAAACCGGTAGTGAGTCCAAAAACCGAAAACTTGGAAAACCTTAACCAGTTGATCTAAATGAGTAATCTAATGCTAGGTACAGTAAGTAAATGAAAAAAATGGAACACTCAAAACATCATGTTAGTGTCAGGGTTAGAGATGGCAGATCTAACAATTAAATGTAGATTTTATATAATAAACAGAGAAACTAAAACATACATAGAATAAATCATAACACAAAGAATCTAATGTGGTTCACCTAATCCGGGCTACATCCACCAAACCGCAGCCATCCAATACTTTTATTATCCAGTAAAACCCTATTACAATCTTGTGAATAATCACCTTTTTCATCATACTGAAAATACCCATCCGAACCCCCTTTTACCAAGCTTAGAAGCTTCTAGATTTTAGGGTTCTACAAAATTGGATTTTTCTTTTTTCATTGATTTTTCCCTTTTTCGGTGATCACGCGAAAAAGTAGAAAGAAATTTTTTCTCAGGGGCTGCCACCCCCGAACCCCAACAAGGACAGGGGGCTGGGGTGTACAGTTTACCATGGGCTATATAGTATAGCATGATCAGTCACCACATACCAACAATCTCCCACTTGTAGACTGATCAAGCTCCACACCACCACAATCTCCCACTTGGAGACTGATCCTGGATGACACTGCTAGAATTACAACTCCCACTGGAAATAAGTACCTTGGACCTTGCTGCTCTGTTATACTTGAATTCAACCTTGAAGACCAACCGAAGCTGAAGAGGAGCTTAGCTTCTCCCTTGTCACTGCCTTCGTAAACATATCTGCTAGATTGACATCTGTATGTATCTTGTCCAGCTTGACCTGTCCATCCTCCAACACTGATCGAATGAAATGATATCTCAATTGTATGTGTTTTGTTTTAGAATGCAAAGCAGAATTCTTTGCAAGATGTATAGCACTTTGACTATCTATAAATAAGTAATTTTCAGCCTGTTGTTTTCCCAACTCATCCATGAAAAATTTCAGCCATATCATCTCCTTTGCCACCTCTGTTCCAGCAACATACTCTGCCTCTGTGGTGGATAAAGCAACCACCTTCTACAATCGAGAAATCCAACTCACTGCTATACCACCCACTATAAATACATAACCGGTGGTACTCTACCTGGTATCCATATCCCCTGCCAAATCTGAGTCAACATAGCCCTTTAAATTAGTGTTAGAGCCCCCAAAACATAAGCATTTACTGGATGTACCTCTCAAGTACCTGAGAATCCATTTTACTGCATTCCAATGCTCAACTCCGGGATGACTCAAATACCTGCTAACAACTCCGACAGCATGTGCAATATCTGATCTCGTGCAAACCATGGCATACATCAAACTACCTATAGCTAAAGCATATGGTACCTTGGACATGTTTTCTTCCTCCTCTTTTGTCTTTGGACACATATTCTTAGTCAATTTGACATGACTAGGTAAATGTGTGCTGACAACTTTTGCATTCTCCATATGAAATCTCTGCAACACCTTTTCAACATAATTAGCCTGAGATAAAAACAATTTTCTATTTTTCCTATCTCTACGAATTTTCATACCAAGGATTTGTTTTGCTGCCCCCAAATCCTTCATAGCAAAAGACTTTGCTAACTGTTGTTTCAACTCTCTTATGTGGTCCATGTTAGACCGACTACAAGCATATCATCAACATATAAACACAAAATAATGTAGCTATCATTATCCAACCTCTTAAAATAAACACAATGGTCAGAATTACACCTATTGTAGCCTTGCTCAGCCATAAAACTATCAAATTTCAAATACCATTGCCGAGGTGCTTACTTCAAGCCATATAAACTTTTATTCAATCTGCACACTAGTTTCTCCTTAGCTTTGACCTCAAATCCTTGTGGTTGTTCCATATATATTTCCTCTTCCAAATCACCATGGAGAAAGGTTGTTTTAACATCAAGTTGTTCTAAATGCAAATCTTTAGCAGCCACAATACTTAAAACAATACGAATAGAAGTCATTTTAACAACAGGAGAAAAAATCTCATCAAAATCAATATCCTTTTTCTGTGCAAATCCCTTTACAACTAATCTAGCTTTAAATATTTTCTTACCTCCATCCTCCTCTTTCAGCCTATAAATCCATTTGTTTGATAAAGCCTTTTTACCCGCAGACAACTTGCATAAATCCCAAGTCTGATTTTTCAGCAAGGAGTCCATTTCTTCTTTCATTCCATGCTCCCACTGAACCTTGGTATCCACCTGCATAGCTTCATCATAATATTTTGGTTCACCAACATCAGTTAACATAATAGTATACAAAGAGGGAGAGAATCTTTCTGGAGATCTACTTAACCTTGAAGATCGTCTAACAAGAGTTTGTGGTATTTGTTGCTGCTATTGTTGCCTAGCATGAGGAACCATTGAAACATCATTGTTGGGAATATCATCCAACACTACATAATAATTTTCTTTCTTCTCATGGTGCAGCAACAGATCTTTGTACAACACTTTTTCATTGAATATGACATCCCTACTTCTCACAATTTTCTTATTTTCAAAATCCCAAAGCCTATAACCAAATTCATCAATGCCATATCCAACAAATACACATTTCTTCGATTTTGCATCAAGCTTTGTTCTATTTTCAGAATCTATATGTGCAAATGCTTCACAACTGAAGGTTTTGAGAAAATAATAACTCACCTTCTTACCTTTCCATGCTTCCTCTAGAATACCACAACCTAGAAGATTAGAAGGACCTCTATTGATTAAATAAACAACAGTTTTTACAGTCTCTGCCCACATTTTTAAAGGAAGCCCAGCATGCAATCTCATAGTCTGTGCACGCTCCATTATTGTCCTATTCATGTGTTCAGCCACTCCATTTTCCTGTGGAGTCCTTGGAACTATTTTATGCCTACGAATACCATTAGAGAAACAATAATCTTCAAACTCTTTACTGCAATACTCACCACCATTATCAGATCTGAGACATTTTATCTTTTTACCCGTCTCATTCTCAACCAAGCTTCTCCATTTTTTAAAAGTTTCAAATACATCAGATTTCTGCCTAAGGAAATAAATCCATACCTTTCTAGTTGCATCATCAATGAATGTAACATAATATAGAGACCACCAGAGAAGATACCTGAGTTGGTCCCCATACATCCGTATGCACAAGCTCCAATTTCTCATCTTTCTTTTGCTTCCCATCCTTGAGAAAACTCTCTCTTTGTTTTCCATACACACAACTTTCACAGAAATCCATATTAACACATTTTAGACCTGGTAAAACATTATTTGAATGAAGTACTTTCATACCTTTTGCACTCATATGCCCAAGTCTATTATGCCACAATGCTGATTTAGAGTCCATAGCAACTGTATGATCTTCTACCCTTAACTGCAGCAACTATTCCTGAACATTGACCCTTTTCGTAACAATTAAAGTAGAAGGAACAGTATGACCTGTACAAAGATATAAGGTGCCTACTTTCACACCTTTTGCTACTACTAAGGCACCCTTTGTGACCTTCCAATTTTTTATCACTAAATGTAACAACATAACCTTCATCATCTAGTTGCCCTGCTGAAATTAAATTTTTGCTTAACTTTGGAACATGCCTTAGCTCACGGAGTAGCCAATGATTCCCATTCTGCAACTTAATATTGATTCTTCCCTTTCCAATAATCTGACAGGGTTCATTATCTCCTAAATAAACCAGCCCAAAATACCCTTGGACATAATCAAGAAAATAACTTCTATGGGGGGTAGCATGAAATGAAGCCCCTGAATCTAACACCCAAGAATCATCATCATTATCAAGGGAAAGAATCAAAGCATCCTCATCAGATTTATTACTTACCACATTTGCCTCTTTGCTTCCTTCCTTTTTGTCTTCATCTTTATTTTTCTGAGACCAGCAATCTTTCTTCAAATGACCCGGCTTACCACAGTACCAACAATCCCTCTTGTCTCTGGATTGGGACCTTTTGTCCTTTGATTTTCCTCGTGACTTCCCACAATTTCCAGAATTGTTTCCTCTCTCCTTTGTTCTGCCCCTGCTTTCTGCATTCAAAACACTATCTGATGTGAATGTTCCACCTGAGCTTTTCCTACGAATTTCTTCGCTCAAAATAACACCAACAATATCATCAAAATTCAATGTATTCGAACCAAAAACATAATTGCTAACAGCCATTACTAAGCTATTCTAGCTTTTAGGCAAAGAACACAGAATCAAAAGATCCCTAACTTCTTCATCAAAGTTTACTTTTACAGAAGTTAATTGACTGGTGACAATATTAAACTCATTCAAATGATCAGTAACTGACCCACCATCTACCATTTTCATATTAAATAAACGCTTCATAAGTAATACCTTATTCGAAGTAGAAGGATTTTCATATAACTTCGCTAGGGTTTCCATCAACTCTTGAGTTGTCTTTGCTATTGTAATATTGAATGCCACCGATTGTGCCAGGCACAAATGAATACTGCCAAGAGCCTTTCTATCAAAGATCTCCCAGTCCACATCTGACATTGCTACAGGTTTCTTGGTTTTCCCTTCCAATGGCCACCATTAATCCTTCTAATAGAGATAGTCCTCCATTTGCATCTTCCATAACTGATAGTTCTGCCCATTAAAATTCTCAACCTTCTTACCCTCATCTTCCATTACTCCCACTCAACCGTGAGACTCCCACTCAGCCGTGAGACTTTTCTACAGATGATAATCGAAACACAACTCGCTCAGATACCATTTGTCAGGGTTAGAGATGGCAGATCTAACAATTAAATGCAGATTTTATATAATAAATAGAGAAACTAAAACATACACAGAATAAATCATAACACAAAGAATTTAACATGGTTCACCCAATCCGGGCTACATCCACCAAACTGCAGCCATCCAATACTTTTATTATCCAGTAAAACCCTATTACAATCTTGCGAATAATCACCTTTTTCATCATACTGAAAATACCCATCCGAACCCCCTTTTACCAAGCTTAGAAGCTTCTATATTTTAGGGTTCTACAAAATTGGATTTTTCTTTTTTCATTGATTTTTCCCTTTTTCGGTGATCACGCAAAAAAGTAGGAAGAAATTTTTTGCTACCCCGAACCCTTGCCCAGGGCCCAACCCCACCCTAGACCCTGGCAAGGACAGGGGGTCGGGGTGTACAGTATACCATGGGCTATATAGTATAGCATGAACAGTCACCACATACCAATAGTTAGTCCTTTCAATCAATTCTTGACTTCAATGAAGGCTCAAACACAAAAATGCACTAAAAATTTGTTGAATTCCAATCACACAAAAATGTTCTCCAAGTCTCAATTCATGAAAATGAACTTCCAACCCAAGTATTAGGGTTTGGATGACCTTATATACCTTCCTCCCATGTGCTAGGACCCTTGGGTTGGACTTAGAACAACATTAATGATATTTTTCAACTTTCAGGCCAAATTGCCAAGATTTGTCTAGGAACTCATAAAGTTCAAGACTCTAAGCCAAACCTACCCTAACACACTCTTAAAAAAAACCTAGGGACTTTATATCATAGATCTTATTCCCTTGGTGGTTGGCTAGAACCACCTACAAGCCAAAATCACTAAGATCTTCCAAAAGACCTTAAGGTGCTCCAACACCAGTTTGGAGGATGAAACTTGTTTGGATTTGTGAGGGAAATTTCATAGAAAGGTTGCATCTGTACGCCAAGCATAGTGGATTTTAGCATCCCAATACTTTTCTAAAAAAAATTTGATCATTGTAATCTTGGTTATGAGCAAACAATTGAAGCAAAAAAATTGTAATCATCAAGTGAGTTATTTTAATTAAATACTCTATTCCAACCAACTTATATGTGTAGATCTATTTATCATATGTGAATGTTTTAGATCTAAATATCTTGTTTAAATGTTTTTTCTCATTTTAATTGAATCATTCCAAATCTAAGAAATTTGTATGAATAATTTAGTTAAGGATCATTGAATTATTCCAAATGTATGAAATTTGTAGGGTTAATCATATGAGTATCTAGTTGTTACTTATGCAATGTGAAATAATGCTTTGAGTTTGAAAGATGTGCAATGCAATGTAATCAGCAATATGAATATAGACTACATAATATTTAACCATTCTTTTTATGCTATTGTACATTGATATTTAACCATTGCTTCAAAGAGTTTAGTCATTCACATGAGGAGGAAACTAAATTTTGATTGTCAACTTCTATATATATCAAATTATCTAATAATCAAGTGTATGTCCATATAAAAAAATGGCATCAATGCCAACTCAAACAAAGTTTTACAATATATGGCATATGCCCTCTCAGTATCTATTCAAAATTTACATGCCAAAATGTCTATCTCATCCTAAACTACTGGTTGATCATCAAAATGGAGCCTCTTTGAAGCACTCATTGGCTCTGAAGGTAGCTGCACAAGAAAAAGTCAAACCACAATTGAGAATAGATATACTATATAATTTAAAATTGAATAATTAACATAAAAATCAATACACATTGAATTATAATTGAACTCTAAAATTGAAATCTTGATTACCTAAAATATAAGTCTCTTTGAAGGGTCAGGAGTCCTAGAATATACCCCTCTCAAAGAACTAACCAAACCAACTTTTGTAATGTCAATCTATATATGTGAACAAAAACATGAAATTGATCCAAGTTAGCATAGAATTGTCAGTAATAAGAACATATTTACCAAGCACAAAATAAAATAAACAAATACCTCTTTAGGTTGATCTTTTTTTGTATCTCCTTTAGGTGTCTCAACAGCTCCTCCTTAAGGTGTTTCAACACCTCCTTCAGGCATTTGAATACCTACTCCTTCGAGTGTTGTGGAACTTATCAACAGTGATGTATAGCTCATAACCATGTGTACATAAAAATGACAAGTACATATGAAACTACAAATCTATGTCAATGTATGCATAATCAATAAAAGATCTTATAAATTTTAATTCAATCAAATTTGAGTTCAATTACCTTTCCCTTATCCAACACTGTGCCTCCATAGTTTGGAGAGCATCGCACCTCAATCACACTAGGTGTTTGCTACAAGCAGAGAGTAAGATAAAAATATAAGTAATATATATTTTCATTATTGACAATTCAAATGACAAGCAAATATATAGTAAAAAAATGTAAATGAGTCAGTGAGAAAATACATACTATGTGTGTGTCGAGGCCAAATGAAATGTCCCTAAGGGTGCTTTATGTCACTTGTGTGAGCTCCTCCTTAGACATTAACTATTAAATAGACCATGTAAATAAATATTAGTACTTGATACTATCTCTTATTAATATTCATTTTAAAAAAAATGAAAGTTATGAATTTACACCTTAAATTTTACCTGTGTAACTACTCCAATGTCTGCCTCTCTAGCAGGAGAGGACTCTGTAGGGTGTTCTTCACTCCCCTGCGTGTGATCTGCTATAATCCCCACATCCTAGATGTAATAATCAAAAGTGTCTAATGGATGTGTTGTCAATAGTTTTGCACCCTGCTGAATGCAATATTCAGCAAACTACTGAAACATGGAAACCTCCTTCAGATGTGGGTGATCTGCATGAAAGAGGAATCTCCAGAGTGAGCTGGTTCTTTGAATGATGAATTCTATTCTAAGTGGATTTTCAGGAAAAAGGATAGAAGGATAAACTGGATTTAAAATCTAAAACTGCAATTCTATCATCCTAAAATATTGATCAATTGTAAGAAGACTATGATAATAACTCACTCTCACCAACTCTTTAAAATTAAATTCTCACAATCTCATAACACATGTAGTTCAACAGTGATTTATGCAAAGGTTAAATTAACACAAGCCACAACCTAGACTAGCATGCAAATCCCACAAATTTCTTGACAATAATAAGAAAAGAAAGGGATCCAACAGATTTGAATCACAGAACAAATCAGATTACTATTCCAAGTCATGAAAAGGAAATGAGAAAGGAAAAAAATTGCAATTTTATTGAATGATGGAGTTGGAACTTCTCAGAATCTGAGCACACATCAGTTTACAAGCTCCCCGAAATGTGTAAGGGTAAGAAACTCTAATCTGAACTGCTCAGAATGGAGAGTTGAAAGACTAAGTCTATCAAAAGAAATCTAAAGGAAACCCTAATCTAAGCTCAGAAAAAATCTCAAGGAAAAAAACTTAAAACAAACTCAAAAACTACTTAAAAGTAGAAAAAGCACAATGCTTTTATGATTACACTCTCAAGCCCCTAAAACTAGGCTAATCTTGCTTTAAGAGCTCAAAAAACATCTTATCTCTCCAAGAAAAGTCTCAAACTCGACCAAGAGGAAAATTCAGTCAAAGATCTGCTAAAAATAGCAAGAAAACATAAAGCAATTTATAGAATATCGCTTTTATGCTTCTGCTTTACAAGATGCAGATTTTTACAATTTGCCTATTTTTGCAACTTAAAGATTGAAAATCTTTTGCAAAAATAAAATCTCCTTATTTCTCCATTACAACATTCTAATTTTCTCAAAAATCATAAAAATACATTTACATAATATAATATTCCTATCAACTCCATAATTGATTTCTTAAAAATCAATTAAAAATGAAACCCTAAAGAAAATTGACCCTAAGTCATAGGGCATCATAACTTAATCTCAGATCACAAGATATCCATCAATTTTATCATATTTCACCATTTAATATTTCACCAAGGCATGGGAAATAAACCTCCAAGACCTAACCCATAGGCCAACCTAGGAATTTGAAATTTGGCCCCCAAACATATAGCATTAAATTCAAACTTCAATAAAATCATAACGCATAAGTCATAATTTCGACCTCCCTTTGATATCCTCCACGTGACTTAAATGAACATTCTAGATGATGATGGATTGAATTAGGGTTCGATCAAAACAAGGTCAAACCCTAATGATCACTCACTTTCACACTCTCTACTTGCAAGAAAGAGCTCTGCCGCCACCATGACTCTGTCAAACTGGAGCTCGAATGCTTAGAAGAACTATTCCAAGTGCTCCAGAGATCTAAGACTCCAGTGGGTAAGATTCGTGCCATCTATATCATGGATTTCACTTCATTATTGAATAAAAGCAGGCCATTAAGGCCATGGATTGTCATATCTTCTCTTTTGACCTTTCCTTGTACTTGCCCTCCTCTGGCCATGTCGAACTTGAGCTCAAACTCTACAATTCGCTCCATGAAAGCTCGACTTGCACTCTTGTTTTCCTTTACTATGTAGAGGTAAGCTTTATTTGATGATATAATAACCTCTATGGCTCCTTAAAAATATTTAGGCTCTAAAGTCGTTGTTATGCATATTCTAATATGTTTATTCTACATTTCCTGTGTGATTTCCTTTGCATACACTAGTGTCGTTGATCCCTCCTCAGAAAGCTCGGCCACTCTTTTAAGAACTTGGGCCCTTGACATTTGAAAGCTATTTAGAGTTCTTAGCCGTGGCTAGAGTACTTCATCAGAAATATAAACTGGGTAACTTCCTTTGCTATACCTTTCTTCTTCAAAACTTAAAATAGTTTCTCTTCTACTCAAGGATTTTGGCCATATCAAGTCATGCCAAAGGTGCACTATAGGAAGCATTTCCTTTGAATTTCAGGCTCGACCTAGAAGAGACAACTTATAGTGTCTTTTTGAAAACATTTCTAATTGTGGGTATCATAGAAAGTTTAATAAATTTGCATTTTCCTCCCTCTGTATTTTGACACAATTGTGGAAGCTCGCATTTGCTTTATACTTTTGCTATTTTACTCAAGATTTCACATGGGTTATCTTTGTAATTGATTTTTCTACACTTTGAAACTAACCCTGAAAATGGGTACTCAAAATCCTTAAGGGAAACTCCATTTTTCTATATTTTGATGCCAAACTGAAAATGGGTCTTTGGACCTATTAAAGAAAAATGCATTTTCTTCTCTTCTAAAGCTCGACCTAGAACAAAAATCTGCATATCTTGTGATTTACTGCGGTTTTTATGAGAAACCCATATGGGTTCACACCATTTTTGCATTTCTGTATTTTTGAAAGCAAACCCTCATGTGGGTAATTGTTGTTCATCATTGTTTACCCCCAGAACTAAAAACACCTGTAGGAGTTAACAAAAATTGTGTATTGACATCATTAGCTGTAACAGAAAACTCCATATTGGCATTTGATATTTGAAGGAAAGATGTTCATTTTTGTATCTTTCATTACTCTATTTGTCATCTCCACATGGACTCGAGCTAAAATAAACAATGACTTATTTTAAATTTCTATAACAAAATAATATCGTGAGTGTTGAAAATTCTCAAAGCTAAAAGCATGCAATCTTACTTTCTGACAGAACTCGACCTCCCATATCTGCTTGAAAATGGTGATAAAACTGTATATTTGCTTGCATTTGTTCCTAAGGCTTTGACTCAAATAACTAGTGATGTTTTACCTTCACTTTTGTAAAAAGATGCCTTGAATATTTGTCTTTAATGTAAACCTTCTTAGCATTCTATTCATCCCAAGAAAAACAACTTATCACATCACTGTTGCTTGCTTTAATATACCTTTAGAAAAATAAAAGAACATGATGGGAACAACAAGAATCTATGTGTTTGTCTATATTCTTTGGCTCATATTACTAGGTACTTCGTTCTATCATTTTATCGAATTCTCTTTGATAGTTAAGAAACCTTGAAAATTGATAGTTATGCCACCTTAAAAATGCTTCTATATAAGTTCATTGCAAAGAGGGGAATTTTCATGCTCGTATTCTGCACATATATTAGCATCCTTTGATTTTTAATCAATTTTAACAAAACAATATCTATCTTCTATTTTTTGAACTCTGTAGAAAATGTTATAATGAAATATTGCATTACTATGAATCATCTCTATTTACTAGTTCATATGCATAATTGATAACTTCAGAAACTTTTCTAGAAATAAACGGTTACTCCCTCTTTAGAAATTTGAAAAGATCACTAGATTAATACTTATAATTCCTCATGCATATTGTGTATATAAACAACAGTGTCCCTTTTAACCTCCCTCAACTCTAACATAGTAGCTTTCACTTTCTACATTTGAGTTCTGTAGAGGTAATACCTTTTTGCTTTTGGATTGAAACATTACATTAGTACAAACCTCCTCTGCTCACCGGTTTATATGTATAACTAGTAACTTAGAATCATTCTGGAAAGAAAATACTTACTCCTCCATTATTATTCTAGAATTATCTCCTTGTTATTAATTATTCATGATGTAGTATTTACTTAATTAGTCAACTGGAACCAAAAATTCATTCAATGCTCAAATGCACTATCTGTGTTTGTATTCTTGAGCAACATGGTACTCTTCATGCATTTTTATATTTCACTGCACAAACTGGTCTCAGAAAATATTCTCTTTGATGATGAATATTAAAAAAAAACATTAAGGCATATGTATGCCTATTCACTATCCAAAAGAGAATTGATGAATTGAAACTTACATGACATAATCAACATAGAAAGTGATGTTATTCAGCAATTTTTGATGTAGATGTACTCAGTTAAATTCCTTAAGTGAACTAAACTCACTATTCACCTGTAGCCTTCAGAAAGCAACCTTGATTGTTATGAATGAACAATTGGTCTCGTTGCTTGATGGATTCTCTATTTTACTCTTTCATTTGTATTTCATTTCATTCAATGTATATGATGAAGCATCTTTTAAAATCAGCCCATTTAATAAATAGGGCAGCATGCCGAGCTCTACCATTGTGGGAGCCCATTTTACTCCACATGCTTGGTCTTCGAATAATGTTTAACTTCATGACTTTACCTATACCTGCAAAAGGAAACAAATAGTGTTAGCATAAAAATGAAACATGATGATTATGATGTTGCTACTTCTCCTTCAGCTTACTTCTTTCATACTACACTTGATTGATTTTGATTGTTTCAATGCATTGCTAATAGTATGATGTATTATTGTGAGTGTTCCATATAAGTTACATCATAATCAGAGCCACTGACACCCCTCTTTTCCTCTTACAAGTCGACAGAGCTCAATAAGGCAAGGTGCACCATTCGGCATCGAACGTTGATAATCAGGCAATGATGATTATCTGTCACTTATGTGTTTTCTTTTCTGCACCTCCAGTAGTGCAATGTGCTGTTAGAAATATATTGCAACAGTCACAGTTATATCCACAGCTTGTGTGGATCTTTGATTTCAATTTTGCTTTTCAATTGAAAATAAAATGCATTTGAATGCAATGTTGTAATATCATTCTGATTGTGAAATCAAATGAAGCCTTGTAAAAGTATGAGTTCTTTACGAAATGAATAAAAGCATCTGAAATGTTATTTTGCTCATGTACCCAATTATGTATTTCTTTTAAATTTACAACATCTGAATGGCACTCTACAACTTCATAACTTCACTAAAATGCATAACTGTTGTTCAATGCATAATGATAATAACGCGAAACAACATTCGAACATGACACTGCAATTCCACTTAAAGTTAAATAACAATTAGCCAGCTCCTCCATTTGAGCTGAGGCAAAAAATATGTAACATTTTGGAAATTTTCGCTATATGCTTGCCTGCTAAGCATAGATCAGTGGCCTTTAAACAATTCATTGGGCACAGAGTCAATTATGCCCCTTCTTGAAACTCAGAAACATTGAATAGCAACACTCCAAATAGTAGCAACAAAATGAAACAGAATTGAAAGAAAACTAACAGGCCCTGGTGGCCAACAAAACAATGTACAACAACACTTAGGGAAAGCAAAGACTACTAAACTAAAAATGTGCGAAAAAAACTTATTTGCAAACTACTCTACCCAACAGTGAGATAACTTATCTCAAAGGAAGTGTTTGAGGTGGAACCCATTCACTAGGATAGACAACACCTCACCAGTCATCTTTGAAAGTTGGAATGCATTGTGCTCCTTGCATTCCATAATCACATAAGACCCATCCCATATTGCATCGAACTTGGAATTTCGTCCAGGTCTACTCTTGAATTCATTCCACTTGAAAACTAGATCTCCAACAATGAAATCATGAGGCATTGCCCTTTTGTCAAAAGCATTCTTCATTTGTGCTTGGTGTATTTCCAGCTGTCTCAAAGCTTCTTTTCTGGTTTCTTTGAGCTCAACCAGCTATGCAAACCTCACTTCAAGAGGTTGCTCATTCAGCAACTCCAGTTCTATAACATAACTTAATGTTGGCAATTCAATTGAAATAGGCAACTTAGCCTCTCTACCATAAGTCAAAACAAAGGTGAACAACCAGTGGCTCTTTTAAGAGTTATTCTGTTAGCCCAAAGGACTAGCTTCAACTTTTCATGCCACATTCTCTGATTATCCTTAATAGATTTTTTAATTATCCGAATCAGATTCTTATTTGTGGATTCCGCCAATCCATTACTTTGTGGATAATAATTTGATGAAGTGTTCAGATAGATGTTATTTCTAACACACCAATCTAAAATCCTTAACCCTATGAAAGCTAATCCATTATTTGAAATGATTGAATCTGGAACACCAAACCTCGATATGAGATCTTGATAAAAATTAAGCACTGAAGTCTCGTTTGCTTCCTTTAAAGCTACGGCTTTGGTCCACTTTGTAAAATAATCAGTGGCAATAAGAATCCACTTATGACCTGCACTTGAAGTTGGGTTTATCGGGCCAATAAAATCCAAGCCCCACTTAGCAAAGGGTTGTTCTACCTGAATCGAATGTAGGGGCAGCGGTGCAAGCCTCTGTTTACTAGCAAATAATGCACATTTTTCACACTTTCTAACCCATGCAATAACATCTTTAAATAGATCTGGCCAATAATAACCAGCTCTCATAATTTTTAGAGCTGTTGTTCTTGCAGCAAAGTGACCTCCTAAAGGTCCATCATGAAACTCTGCTAGCAGCTTGTCAACTTGATCAAGCTGAATGCCACATAATAAAACACCTTGGAAATCTCTCCTATAAAGAATGCCATCGATAACTACATAAGGGATGGCTTGTAATCTATAGTACCTTCTTTTTTCTCTGTCCAAGCCTTCGGGGCATTCACTAGTTTGTAGATAATGTATCATCTGCTGCAACCATGTAATAGGGGGTGCTTGAACATCACTTAAAACATCATTATTTAATACTATTTCTCTATTTGCAACCTCTCTTAATTTGTTGCTTTCACTTCCAACAATCTTCTCACACAAACCTTTGCCTCTAACGAGCTTGGTTACTTTTATATCAACATCCAATTCCATCACTTTAGTGATCCAACCAGCACATTTATCATTAATGTCTTTATTAAGCAGAAAATCCTTAACAGTTGAATGAGCCACTAATAAATGAACCTTGCTGTTGGACATGTGTCTAAATTTCTTCAGGCTTCTTACAATAGCAAAAACATGTTTCTCCACAAAAGAGTATTTTACCTTGTAATCGTGCAAAAATTGACTAAATAATGCTATAGGCTGCTCCAAGCCTTCATCGTTTTGCTAGCATAACATAGCCGAAACTATATCAACTCCTCCAAAAGCATACATAATGAAATCTTTGTCAAATTTTGGATCAATGAGAGTAGGAGCGGCTGCAAGCACTTCTTTAATCTGCTCGAAGCTCCTCTTTCCTTCCTTGGTCCAACTGAAAGGCATGTTCTTCTTTAGCATAGAAGTGAGAGGTTGTAGCAAAGCTACAATATTTGGTATAAACCTCCTCACAAAATTTATTCTCCCAAGAAAGCTTTGCAAGCCTTTCTTATGAGCTGGTAATGGTAATTCAAGAATTGTGAAAACTCTTTCAAGATCAATTGAAATACCTTGCTTTGAGACAATGTGTCCCAGCAGCTTGCCCTCATGCATTGAAAATATACACTTCTTTGGATTGAGAGACACTTCGAACTCTCTGCACCTTTAAAAAATATATTCCAAATGATCCAAGTGTTCATTAGCATTTCTGAAAAAAATAGTAATATAATCTAAATATACTAGAACAAACTTGTTCATAAGGCCATGAAAGGCCATATCCATAGCACGTTGGAATGTTGCTCCAGCATTTGATAAGCCAAAAGGCATCTTCTTGTAGGCCATCATGCCCCACTTGGTTGTGAATGTTGTTTTAAACTGATCCTCTTATTTAACCAGAATTTGGTTATAACCTAAGTAGCCATCTAACAAAGAAAATATGTCAGAACCAGAAACTACTTGTAAAATTTTCTCCATAGAAGGGAGTGGGTAATGGTCTTTCAAAGATGCTCTATTCAGATCTCGAAAATCAACACAAAGTTTGATTTCTCCACTCTTTTTCCTAACTGGCACTAAATTTGACACCCAAGAGGTGTGCTTGATAGGGAAAATAATACTTCTTTCAACTAGTTTATTCAGTTCAGCCTTCATAAGGTGTTCCAACTTGGGATTAAGCGGTCTTTGCTTCTGCCTTACTAGTTTTGCATCAGGCTCAAGCTTGATGGTATGCTGTGCTAAATCAGGGTTAAAACCTCTTAAATCCTTGTATTCCCAAGCAAAAATATCACTATAATTTTGACATAATAGAATGAAAGCTTGTTGTTCCTCCTGACTGCATACCTTACCCAGCTTGAGGAGCTTTCCCTTGAAGATCTCGATAGCTGAATAATGTTCTTACTTAACTATCAAGGTGCACTTGTCCTTCTGAACTTGATCATTTGAATTAAAGATAGATTCTAATGTCACCAAACCTTTTGGAAACTTATTGGTCTTTAATTGCACAATCTGATCTTCGTACTGCTACTGCCATTTCTACTAATTTCCATCTGCAAACTCAGCTTCAGCAATTAGAAAATTCACAATTTTCTCATCGCTGTCAAAAACCTACTAGCTTACGTTATTGTCAGGTACGGAAGGTCTAACCACTATCTTCATGTACTAACATGCTTCTACTTTATGAATTTCTTTGGGAATGTCAAACTGGGCTCCTATGGCAGTGAGCTTGTCAGCATGCTTATTTTGATTCCGAGGAATTGCCATGATGTTAAAAACATTAAAATCTTCCATTAAATCCAATACACGATGCTTGTATTTCTTAAGTAAATCATTTTTAGTAGCATTTAAATTTCTAACCTAATTCACAATCAACTCTGAATCACCATAAACTTGCAAGAATTTAATACCTCATTTGTGGCCATGTACCAACGCTTCATACTCAACTATATTATTTGAACAGCTAAAAGCAAATCTACAAGCTGAATAATACTTATCTCCTTTGGGCGATATCAGCATAGCTCCACCTCCAACACCAACACTACTCCTCGAACCATCGAAATAAAGTTTCCATAACTCATTATCTTTTCCTACAGATGGTTCATCCTCATTGCAAAGATTAGGCATATCACAATCAGACTCATGAATCATATAAACTCCTAATCCTACCTCATCTGTCCTCTGAAACAGATCAAGCTTGTGATCTTCAGCTGCCCATTCATCAAGGCTGATGTAGTCTCTCTAGGTGCTATAGGCTAAGGTCATGGTTTGCTCCTCCATTGCAAAGGTGGCATAGAAATTAGCGTTTATAGGGCTTGGGAATATGGTTCGATATGGTCTTTGGTGAGAGGATCAGACTTAATGGTCACTTTCATACCATACTTTGTTCTAAAAAATAGATGAGACCAATCAAAAGACAAAAACCCACTCAACTTGGTTGTAAAATCCCTTGACATGCAAATGGTAAAGTGCGGCAGTAAGTCTATGACATGAATATCCTGATGAATAGAAAAACTTGGGGATGTGTGTAAGGTAAGGGCCAAGTTTTTAATGATACCAACAGTCTTAACAGCGGACCCATCTAATTGCACTACACCTTTCTGAGGATTAGGCTCATAAACAAGACCTAATTTATCAGCTAAACTCTTTGACATGACTGAACTACTAGCTCCAGAATTGACCATACAATTATGCACAATTTTATCACCTATGATCAGACTTAAGTAAGACGGAGGGGGCTTTACCTCTTTTTCTTTCTGCCCACTTTTCTCTTCCAAGTCATTGGCCAACACAACTCTCACAACTCCTTGATTGGCGTTGTCAGAAATAGATAACTCAGCTAATGCATTCTATAGTAAAGTTTTTTGCCCTGGAAGCTGCAGAGCGTCTAATATTGAAAAATTGACAGTAGTTTTCTTGAGATGCTCTATGAAATTAAAGGATGAAATATTTACCTTCTGCTAGGTTTTTATAATAGCAGCTTCATTTTTCTTCTGCACAGGCTGAGAATGCATTTTTTTTTGCTCTTTGCTGGGTATCTCTTACCCTCTTTGCAGAATCTGCATTTTAGGCTATGTGGCAGCGTTAACATCTAATGAAACAGGTTGAGTATTAACTGTAGGCTGCTGCTATGCATTTCCAGCTTGTTGTCCTAGATCCATGGCTCATTTTTTAGATCTAGTATTAGCCAAAATAGGAGAATCTTTCCGATCTTGGCCATTCATGCCACAAAATTTGAAGCTCTGCCAGTTCGGCAAGGTGACTTCTACATTATCCTGTTGCTCTTGATTCTGATCTGCAACATGTATATTTTGCACCATTAAAGCTTGATTCCTCACTCCATCAGTGCACACCAATTGGTTGTGGGGTTGATTACATGGGTAACACCAGTCACAGTCTTGAACGACATTATTTTGTGGCACAAGCTCTTTTGACGTGCTGGTCGTGTTCAAACTGTATGGCTGGAATGGCCGAGGGTTAAATTTCCTTCTTTGGGCTTGATAATCACCTTGGAAAGTGGGCCTATTTTGTTGGTTTTGCTGATAAGTGGCTTGATAAGGCTTATGTTCTTCACCATCGTGCTTCTTAATAGTCACAAGGTCATTCCCAAAGGTTTTCAGTATGCTCTTTAGCTCTTGCATCTCTAGATTTTGCGCTGGGGCAGCGACCTCCTGGGTTGTATTATGGTATCCTATTACTGGAACTGGTGAGACAACAGCCAAGGGAGATATAGCAGCAGGAATAGGCAGCTATATTTCTAGAAACAAAGGCATAAGGGGTCTAGGAGCTATGTCTCTAGCTTGAATAAGGAAATTTTCAGCATTAATAGCAATATTATAAGCATTTGGAAGCGTTAAACCACCCATAGACTAAGTCATGACAACAATCTTGCTATTCAAAACCTTTAAATAAAATAGAAATGCATGCACTGGTAAGGGCTTTACCGTTGTTGGGATTCTGTCCCAAGTCCTCTGAAATCGGTAGTTGAAATCTGCCAAGTGTTCATGCGACGCCCTTTGAATGGTACTCAACTGCTCTAACAAAGATAAACTGTTAGATTTATCTACAAAGTGCTGGTATAGGCCATTAGCTAAAGCATCCCATATTGCGATTGAATTTTTAGCAAGACCTCTGAACCACTGCAGTGCTTTGCCCTTGAGTGACGCAACTAGCAGCCTTAGAGCAACATTCTTCTGTGTGATATTGTGCACCGAGCATAGCGTGGCCACGTCACGAATGTGTTCGACTAGTATAGTGTAGTCCTCTCTAGTGAAATATGGTAATCCTCAAAGGGCTGCAACTAGAATATCATCATGTTGAGCAAGATCTAATGGACTGCCTCCATTGAAGGATGTGAACGGGTGCTACCTTGGTGGTGCTGCCATTGATGGTACTTGTGAGATCGGTACTGGTACACCAGGTGACAGAACTAGAGCACCAAGAATGGGAGGTGTTGAATTTGATCTTGTAGGGGCTTCAAAAAGCCTTCTTGTTGTCCTGCCTCTTCTTTGTGATGGGGACAACTCCTAATATTTGAATGGTTTTGAACTTGATCTTGTTTGAATATTTCTCATGCACAAGCTATACTCGCATGCAGAAAATAGAACCAGAGTCGCCAGGTATATTGATAGCCTCCAGAAGGCTAGAAAAACTCTGCTGCATACACCAAACAACAAATTGAAAAATTAAATATTCTCTGAAAAGTTACTTTTCAATGTCCCATCGGGCATGCCAAAAACTGTTATCAATAGTTTTACACCCTGCTGAATGCAATATTCAACAAACTACTGAAACATGGAAACCTCCTTTAGATGTGGGTGATCTGCATGAAAGAGGAATCTCCAAAGTGAGTTGGTTCTCCGAATGATGAATTCTATTCTAAGTGGCTTTTTAGGAAAAAGGATAGAAGGAAAAATTGGATTTAAAATCTAAAACTAAAATTCTATCATCCTAAAATATTGATCAACTGTAAGAAGACTCTGATAATAACTCACTCTCACCAACTCTTTAAAATTAAATCCTCACAATCTCATAACACATGTAGTTCAATAGTGATTTATGCAAAGGTTAAATTAACACAAGGCACAACTTGAACTAGCATGCAAATCTCACAAATTTCTTGACAATAATAAGAAAAGAAAAGGATCCGACAGATTTGAATCATAGAACAAATCAGATTACTATTCCAAGTCATGAAAAAGAAATGAGAAAGGAAAAACTCTGCAATTTTATTGAATGATGGAGTTGGAACTTCTCAGAATCTGAGCACACATCAGTTTACAAGCTCCCCGAAATGTGTAAGGGCAAGAAACTCTAATTTGAACTGCTCAGAATGGAGAGTTGAAAGACTATGTCTATCAAAAGAACTCTCAAGGAAACCCTAATCCAAGCTTGGAAAAAAGCTCAAGGAAAAAAGCTTCAAACAAACTAAAAAATTGCTTAAAAGTAGAAAAAAGCACAATGCTTTTATGATTACACTATCAAACCCCTAAAAATAGGCTAATCTTGCTTTAAAAGCTCAAAAAACATCTTATCTCTCCAAGACAAGTCTCAAACCTGACCAAGAGGAAAAGTCAGTCAAAGATCTGCTAAAAATAGCAAGAAAACATAAAGCAATTTATAGAATATCGCTTTTATGCTTAAGCTTTACAAGATGCAGATTTTTACAATTTGCCTATTTTTGCAACTTAAAGATTGAAAATCTTTTACAAAAAGAAAATCTCCTTATTTCTCCATTACAACATTCTGATTTTCTCAAAAATCATAAAAATACATTTACATAATATCATATTCCTATCAACTCCATAATTGATTTTTTCAAAATCAATTAAAAATAAAACCCTAAAGAAAATTGACCCTAAGTCATTAGGCATCATAACTTAATCTCAAATCACAAGATATCCATCAATTTTATCATATTTCACCATTTAATATTTCACCAAGGCATGGGAAATAAACCTCCAAGACCTAACCCATAGGCCAACCTAGGAATTTGAAATTTTGCCCCCAAACATATAGCATTAAATTCAAACTTCAATAAAATTATAAGGCATAAGTTGTAATTTTGACCTCCCTTTGATATCCTCCACGTTCCTTAAATCAACATTTTGGATGATGATGGATTGAATTAGGGTTCAATCAAAACAAGGTCAAACCCTAATGATCACTCACTTTCACACTCTCTACTTGCAAGAAAGAGCTCTACCGCCACCATGACTCCGTCAAACTAGAGCTCGAATGGTTAGAAGAACTATTCCACACGCTTTAGAGATCTGAGACTCCAGTGGGTAAGATTCGTGCCATCTGTATCATGGATTTCACTTCATTATTGAATAAAAGTAGACCACTAAGGCTGTGGACTGTCATATCTTCTCTTCTGACCTTTCCTTGTACTTTCCCTCCTCTGGCCACATTGAGCTCGAGCTCGAACTCTGCAGTTTTCTCCATGAAAGCTAGACTTGCACTCTTGTTTTCCTTTACTGTGCAGAGGTAAGCTTTATTTGATGATTTAATAACCTCTATGGCTCCTTACTTAAAATTAATCAAGCTCTAAATTCGTGGCTATGCATATTCTAATATCTTTATTTTGCATTTCCTATGTGCTTTCCTATGCATACACTAGCGTCATTGATCCCTCCTTAGAAAGCTTGGCCACTCTTTTAAGAACTTGGGCCCTTGACATTTCAAAGCTATTTAGAGTTCTTAGTCGTGGCTAGAGTACTTCATCAGAAATATAAACTAGGTAACTTCCTTTTCTATACCTTTGTTCTTCGAAACTTAAAATAGTTTCTCTTCTACTCATGGATTTTGGCCATATCAAGCCATGCCAAAGGTGCAGTGTAGGAAGCATTTCCTTTGAATTTCGGGCTCGACCCAGAACATAAAAGTTATAGTGTCTTTTTGAAAACATTTTTGATTGTGGAAATCACAAAAAGTTTAATAAATTTACATTTTCTTCCCTCTGTATTTTGACATAATTCTGGAAGCTTGCATTTTCTTTATACTTCTGCTATTTTATTCCAGATTTCACATGGGTTATCTTTTTAATTGATTTTTCTACACTTTGAAACTAACCCTGAAAATGGGTACTCGAAGTCCTTAAGGGAAACTCCATTTTTCTATATTTTGATGCCAAATTGAAAATGGGTCTTTGGAATTATTAAAGAAAAATGCATTTTCTTCTCTTTTGAAGCTTGACCTAGCACAAAAATCTGCATATCTTGTGATTTACTATTTTTTTTATGAGAAACCCATATGGGTTCACACCATTTTTTCATTTCTATATTTTTGAAAGCAAACCCTCATGTGGGAAACTGTTCGATCTTGACTGTGGGCATACCCTACCTGTATACTATGGAAGAGGTCTCTTTACTCGCCCCTTGCTCTCTTTTCTTATCAGAGGTGTTGGCACCACCATCTCCATCACCATCGCCTCTATCTCCACAACCTCCACCATCTCCACCATCATCTTCACCCCTCCTCCATCTAGGTTCCCTCAGTTGTGGTCTATCATCATCATCAAATGGAGGCACTAGCTCATCAAGATAGGAAAGTCTTCGAACTACATGCATCATGAAATAATGGGAGTACTTTGTAGTCATCCCTCCATCTATAGTACCTGGTAAGTAATCACATATCTAAGCTCCAAGTGAAAAATACTTAGTACATGTTGTCTATAAGAGATCGTGGGACCTTAGTCTAATACATCCTATTATCTCCACACATACAATGTAGCACCATGTGGGACTCCTTGGACCCTACCATACTATTAGAACACTTTGGTATGAATGAATCTCTTGATAACAAATGGTGTCCACCCAATCAGACAATGGGAAGTAAAAACATACATCATCTCAATAGCATCTTCGAGACAAGTCTCACAATCCAAATTATGTCCAAATCATCTAACACCCATCTCCAATACTCCAATTTTCCCAGCATACACTAGACAACAACATCTGCATATGCATAGACATAAGGTCTCCCAACTAGTCAATCCCTCTTAGCCAATGGGTGAGTAACTATTATATTCTCCCATGCCCATATCTGAAGCATTGTCACTCCAACTGATAGACTTGTAGCGCCAAGGTACACCACCCGATGCAAATCATGACATAAATGTGCTAGCATACAAGAGCCCCATGTGTATAAAGTACCTTCTATGATAATTCTCTCTATCACTCATCCCCAACCAAATGGAAGTACCTTCGACCTATGATCAAGAAAAATAAAACCTCCAACAAATCCAACTAGAACCGAAGGTAATGGATTGTACTAATCAAGTATATCCTGCCAAGTGATCTCATAACCACTGATATTTGCATCCTAGAATATTCTTCAGAGGGCCTCAGTACCCCCTTCCTTACATGATCATACATCACTAGATCTTGTATCACAAGAATCCATAGAATTTGGTAGATATCCTCAGGTGTGACTATCATCTCCCCAGTAGGTAAGCGAAAGGTGTTGTGGTTGTTGTTCCACATCTCAACTAGCACAATCAATAAACCCATGTTTATCCTATATTGGGGCATCTCTGACAAGGAAGATAATCTGCATGCATCGATAATGGGAAAATTTCTAAGGCACATTGTGTCTAAGGAAGGAGTAAGGATAGACCCTGAAAGAGTAGTAGCCATAGACAAGATCCCTCAGCCAAAAAATGTCAAGGGCATATAGTCACTTTTTTGGACAAATAATTTTTTTAAGGAGGTTTGTGACTAAATTTGTTGAGATCACAAGACCTATTTCCAAAATTTTGAAGACAGATGAAAAGGTGCTTTGGAGTGAAGAGCCTAGTCAGGCTTTCAAGAAAATAAAACAAGCTATTAAAGAGGCTCTTGTTTTTAAGTCTCCCAATTTTTCTAAACCAGTGCAAATTGTCTCTTTTTCCTCTTTTCATACCATTGCTGTTGTTTTATTATAGAAAAATGAGGAAGGTTTTGAACAACCCATTGCATTTTTTAGCAAATATTTACAAGTTGTAGAGTTGAAATATGACACTACTGAGAAGCAATCATATGATTTGGTAAAAGCTGTAAAGAATTTCAAAACTTATTTACAAGGGTCTACTATCATAGCTTTTGTACCAAGTGCTTTTGTGAAATATATTTTCACCTAACAAGAGACAATAGATAGAAGATGTAGATGGATCAACAGGATCCAAAATTTAACATTGATGTCTAGATTACCAAAGTGGTAAGAGGATAGGGCCTAGAAAAGTTAATGGTAGAGGCTAATTTGGAAGCTAATCAGTTCAATTAGACTGAAGTAATTGATGTTGCACCTATCTATGATATGCAAACATGTGGATGGTATAGAAGAATTGTCTAGTATTTACATACCTTGCAATGTCCTACTAACATGGCTAGCAATGATAAGAGAACATTGAAATTGCATTCCATCAATTATGTTATTATTGACAATGAGTTGTGTTGGAGAAGCCTAGATGGTGTACTTCTTAAATGTGCAGATGGAAAGCAAGCATTGGAACTTTTGTAGGAAATGCATAATGGGGTATGTGGTGGTCATTGCATGGCAAAGACTAGTACTCACAAAATTTTAAGAGATGGATTCTGGTGGCCTACTATTTTTAAGGATGCTCACAAGTTTGTTAAGATGTGTGATGCTTGTCAAAGGTTTTCAGGAAAGTTGAAGTTCTCAAGAAATTTACCACTTAGGCCTATGACAGTTCAAGCCCCTTTCCAACAATGGGGGATTGACTTTATCTGAGAGATACTAGTTAGAAAAGTCTAGTGGAGGCCATTCATGGATCCTTGTTTCCACTGATTATTTTATGAAGTGGGTAGAAGCAATACCCACAAATAAAGCAACAAGAAAATTGGTATTGGATTTTCTATTAAACAATATTCTCATTAGGTTTGGAGTCCTTGAAAGGATTGTCTCAAATAATGTTATGTGCTTCAGGTCAGATGAATTCAAGGACTTTTGTGACAGACATGTTATATAGGTTTCTTATTCATCACCTTACCATCCTCAAGGAAATGGTCAAGCTGAGTCTAGCAATAAGAGCTTGATGAAGATAATCAAGAGAGTGAAGGAAATGAACAAAAAAGCTTGGGACTCAAAATTAAAATTGGCACTCTGGGTAGATAGAGTGACTATGAAAAAGGCTATTTGTTATTCACCATTTGGCTTAGTATATGGTCTAGATGCTAGGTTGCCACAAAATAACTTGCTCAAGATGTATAAGTTCATGCACTTGAATATGATGAAGAAATATTTGATGATATACAATACAAAATAAATAATCTGGTGTAATTAGATGAAACCAAAAGAGAAGCTCAAGTTAAAAATATGAAGATGTAGTTGCAAGTAAAGCATCTATATGACAAGAGAGCTTCTCCCAAATTTTTTGAAGTGAATGTTATGGTGTTAGCCTAGAATGAAAGGGCTTAGGACAAGGGAAAGCATGGGAAATTTGAAGCATTATGGACTGGCCCTTATTTGATAGTCAACACACATGAGGAAGATTCATATTTCTTTCAAAGTTTAACAAGTGAACTTTTTGAACTGCCAATACATGGACAGTCCTTAAATCCATACTTTTCCTAAGTATGTTATTTTCCATGTACGTGTAGGTTTTGTACATTATGTATATAGGTGTTTTTTGCTTTTGCTTCATCTACTTTGGTCATGCTACCTATTCTAGGTATCTCCCTAGTTTTGATGCTCTTGTTTAATCCCATTTCTGGTCTACTTCAACATGAGATTGTTAAGATCTTTCCATGCCTACAGGACGCATGCGTCCCTAGTTGGAGCCATTGACGAAACCATAAAAAAAAATTGTTCCATCTCAAACCCTTGTCACATTTGGATGTAGGGATGATATTTGAGGGTTTAGTATTTTTCTTGTCATAGGTGCTTGTGATGTTCTATTTTGTTGTTGACTCCTTATTGCCCATTTCTAGTCACTTTAAAACATCTTGTGTCATGCATTGTTATCTGATCACCGGTCCCTTAATCCTAGGTTTTAGTTTCATAATTTTTATAAGGTTATGTAGAGGGCGTTTTTGGCCTTTACATCCTTTGCATTATTATGATAGTTGTTTTTGATCTTTCCTCTCTTGTATTATCCTATAATGTCCCCTCTATTAGAACAAATTATAAGCATGTGCCTAAAGGTTTTCACTTAAGTCCCATTGGTCATCTTACCTTATCACTCATCATTGATTTCTTCAAAAGTGCATGTTTTGAATTGGAAACAAGTGATGAAGCAGTATTTCTTTGATATTGCTCATTGCTAATAGTTTCTAGAGCTCTTAATTTGAACGTGTGATGAGTGATGTTCCATGTATTATAAAGGAATCATTTATCGTTAATGGTTTTTGAGCCTTCAACATTGTAATAGCGATAAACAATGTCCTCAGGCCTTATGTTCTTATCACTCATCGTGGATGGTCAAAAATGATAAATTTAAGATTAGCGATGAGTGATATGATGGAATTCCCTTGCATCGCGTATTGTAGATGTGTTTCAAGTGCTAAGTTCTACATTAGCAGAATGTGATATGTAATGTCACTATGAAGATCTCTCATCACTAATTGTTCGCAATTTATATGAGGAGAATTAGTGATCAGTGATGGCCTTATATTTTATTTCTCATCATGGATTCATTTCTAAGCTGAAGTTCCAAAGTAGCAATGAACAATTGAGTTCTCTTTTTCAAAATTTCTTTCGCTAATTTGAATAGATCTTATGTACGATGTCTTTTGTACCTTTTATTTTCATGCAGGTGCATGTGTATTAATTTGATATCTTCAGGTGTGATGTTTAAATTAGTGATGTGCAATGGGAAATGAACGTGATCAAAGAATGAGCCATAGATCCAAGGGCTGAAATTTTATCGCATAAAATACTTGCATCGTTGATGGAGCTAACCGAGAATGAGGAATATCAACGACAAGCAAAAACTATTGCATGAAGAGGAAATGTGGTAGAACCCTGATGACCTCGCATACAGCAAGAAAGAAAGATGCGAGGTGAATTGGTAACCATTGATCTGGGTTTAAAATATTGTGATCAATGATTAGGGTTTAAACTTGAATGGCTAATTGTTAGTTCACTTGCATGAACTTACTATCAAGCATTAATGGTGGTATGCTTGTCCATTGGCCATAAAAGAAGGTAGATACTTGGTTGATTGTGTACTTGGATTCTCTTGCAAGCAGAAAGGATACTAGAAGCTAAAGAAATTATGTAGGAAGCTCCATAAACTACAAAGTAATAAGTATGGCATAAGCATTCACCTGGGTAAGAAAAATGTATATCTCCTTCTAAGTAAAGTATTGAGATGAAAAAACCTTAGAAAGTTGATAGGAAATTGGGAGAATCCTTTGCTTGTCTATTACTAATAGCTGCAATTTAGTGATAATTGTTGGGTATTGCGGAGATTTTTTTGTTCAGTAAGTAGTACCTTTTGTTCTCATACTTGTAAAGGGTTTTTATTTTTTGACTAAGAAAATTTATAAACCTTAGTTCTCCTACATTGTAAATATGAGTGATCTTAATCCAAATGAATCTAGTATAAGGGTTTAGAGGAAAACAAAACAAAAGAGGGTTAAATGACTTAAGACTCAGGATGCTTTAGCTGAGGTTAAATCGAAACCACCTCTATCATCTAACCCTTCACCAAGTACTTCTGCGTCATCCACTAGGTCCAGAACTATGAAGAAGGAAACATAGAAGTTTATGCAAGAGGAATATAGAAACATAAAAGAAGGATAGTCACAAATTGGAAAAAGACCTACAGGTCAAGTTTCCATCACGACTAGGTTAATTGATAATGTTGGTGAAATTGGTGAAAAACCCCAGCCTCAAACTGGCTGGCATCTTGTTAAATATTCTTTTAACAAATGACATTCTAGTAAGCTTGCATGTTACCAATGGGGTTTAAACCTTGGGAAGCTAGTAGTCCCAAATGTGTTTGTAGAAGTGGACCTAATGATGGAATTGGCTAGACACTATAGCCCTAATGACAGGACAACTAGGAGTGAAAATGGTGGTGTGATCTTGGAGGTGACAAAGGACAAGATGATCAATGTATTTGGGTTAAATCCCAATTATACTATGAATTTTAGGCGTGTTGAGTTATATGTTGGATATGAGAAAAACAAATTTGCATATAGAGAGAAACATCTGGTTTGGTAGAGAAAGAGCAAGGAGAAATTCACTGCTAAGGATGTTGAGCCTTTTGAGTGTGAGGAGTTTGTGGATTATTTCAAAAACACTTATTATTGCTTAAACTAGGTTTTAGCTTGATATTTTGAGGTGAGGATAGCCCCTGATTTATTAGTGATGGTAATTGATATACAAAGTCATAATTAGAACACTGGTTTTGATTACGCCAACTTTTTGTTGATCGGATGTATGGGGATTTCTTTAATTTGCAAAAGTGAGTGCTCCCTTTATATTTCCCCCATTACTCTCTACTGATGAAAATGCTCTTATGAGAAGGAGATTATGAATGGAAAAGGAAATTAGATCTGAGACTGAGGGACAATGAAAATGATGTGTTACCATTAAAAATGTGGACATACATTTGGGATCAGGACTATTCCAATTCAAATTATATCTTGTTTACTAATGTTATAAGATATGGTATCTTAGAAGCATTGGGTGTAGCACCTATTCACATGATTTCTCCAGAAATAAAAAGTATCATGTTCCCAAAGGATGCACCAAACACTAAAGCAACACATAATTGGGCAGATTGGTTTCTTCATTTTGAATATACCTTGATCAAAGCCTATCGAGCTAAGGTGGAACCTCATTGTCTATCATTGTATGTCTCAGACATATTGGATTTTATGGAACTCAAGTGGCAAATTGATGTTATGGATTATGAGATGTTCAGGAAGCCCATGAAAGCTATTGTGGTACATCCCCAATGTGAATTTGCTTACTTCAAAGTAACTGCCCCTGAAGGGTATGAAAAGTTTGGCATTATGGTGAATAATCTCAAAATGCCTACTAATGGGATTAGAATTTTTTATCCTAAGGGATTTGTGGTAGGAAGGAGAAAATAAAAAGACTTAGGAGTCACACATCATGAATTCTTGTACATAGATGATGTATTAAGAAATTTGACAAGTGATGAGGCTGTCATGACCAAAAAGAAGGAATGGACAACTATAATGAACATTGAAGAAAATATCATGAAAAGGAATGCCTTTTACATAAGTCCATATAATGTAATTGAAAATCCTCTAGAATGATCCTTCACTATGATAAGGAATTATTAGTGTGGTGAATTTAAGGTAAGGGTAAAGGAGGTTGTTGATAAAGCACAAGTTCTTCTACAACAACAATGACAACAAGTTATCAATATCCTAGAGCAGCCTGTAGATGTTCAAGAAGTTAGGGAGGAACAAATGGTAGAACATGTGCCAAGAAATGAGGAGATTGAGAAAAATTTCCTTCCTCCTCATATTGAGGAAACTCATAGTTCAGATATTCCCCTAGACAAAATTATAAAATAGTAATATGATAGGGAAAGTGATGACGATCCCAGGATCAAGGAATGTAATGAATTCCTTGCTGATAAAAAATTTGTGCAATCCAAATAGCTTCAAGATTTTATGATTCAATAGTGGAGTAAAGATATAAAGGAGAGAAGTGAAATAGCTCAAGCTAATGTTGGCCCTTCTCATCAGGAAGAAGCTAAGAAAGTAGAGGAGGAAAAGATCAAGGCTGAAATTCCAGCTATTACTCCCACTAAGGCTAGGAGAATTATCTCAAATAGTGGAATCATGTTACTGCTAGGATGTGCTATCACTGCTACTATAGCATATGATGCAATAAGAAGAGACCCTTAGGCTTCAATATCTAAGGAACAATTTGAAGATAAAGTGTTTGGATCTAGATATTGTCCAAAGTTGCATACTCTTGCAATTTGGTCTATGGCACCTAATAGTGGTAAACATGAAGTTGCTAGGCCTATTAAGGAGGTTATTGGTTCCTTAGTGGTCATAAGAGATACAAATATAACTCTTATTAAAGTAGTTGAATTAACTGCTCATGCTACCATGCTTAGTGTGGATACTGCACAAATTTCCTAGAAAAATATGATTCTTTGGTGAAGAAGTACAATAAGGCCTTGGATGAGTTGAATAAGATTAAAGCCACTATTCAGGCTATTCAAAAGACAATAACTCTACCATCTTCTTCTTCACCCAATTTTTATTCATAGGATAAGGAAACCTTGGCCTTGAAGGTTAAGGATTTGAATGATCAATTCAATGCTAAGAAAGAAAATGATAAAAAGGAAAAGCTTGAAACTGTTAAGGTGGTGAATGAAATATTTGAGGATGTGCTAAAGCATAGGGTGACCAAGCTGGTCCACAAGTCTAATGATGTTTGGGCCACCTATAAGAATATTCATAAACCAAATATAGAGTATTTGCAAGTACAAGAGGCTTTTCAGGAGTGAATGGAATAATTGGATTACTAAGGTGAGTGCTTTGAAGGAAATGATGCCCAAAATAAAAGAGGATCCTGAGGCACCTACTAATATTCCTGAGGTCTTGCAAATCATTGACTCAATAAATGAGATAACTAATTTTCATGGAAAGTTAGGTGTGCAGCTCCAGAGTAAGTTAAAGATATTTAAGGAAATGGAGGAATGTAGTATGCCTCGTATATTGAGTCCAAAATGTGAGTTGCAGCCATTTGACACCTGGAAGGAAGATTTGAGAGGAATGTTTGGAGTAGCTATGATGACATTGACTATCATTGATTACCTCTTGCTCAATTCACATATTGATACCATGGCAGAGAATGAAACAAAGATGGGCATATTTGTTAGAGAGGTTAGGATTTTAATTGATGTTAGTTATTGTAGACACATAAAAATGACCTAGGCCTGCAAGCTCTATTTTACCACTTTCGTCCTAGCATAATTATGGCATTTAATTATGTCCTGGTCCACTTCCTACTATTAATTAAATAATTTATAATTATTTAATTAATTCATGTCTCTTATATTCTTCATGATTATTAAATAAATAAATAATATTTATTTATTCAATAGTCACTAAGGGTCTATTGTCCTCTTACAATTAAATAAGTTTCTTAATTTATCTAATTACCTTTATTCATTTATGTCTTCTTGATTATTAAATAAATGAATTTTATTTATTTATTTAATGTCACTAATTCTCATAATTAATTGGATTTATTAATTCATTTAATTATCGGTCATAATCCTCTAAATTAAATAATTATCTTTAATTATTCAATTGCTTAAATTAACATGTCCCTCATTTTAAATAAATTAATTATTTAAAATGATATCACTTTATTAACTGTCACTTCATTTTAGTAAATAATATGAAAATCGATTATTTATTGTCACACAAAATCCATACTTTGAATTTATTTAATTCAAAATAGTAATCTTCTTCCAAAAATCAAGTAATTGAACAAATTATTGATTTTTCAAATATGTTTTCTAGTTCAACCTTTATCCTCTTGATTTTTTTTATCTTACAAATCAAGCAGTCTTTATCTTCTTGATTTTTGAAAATCTTTATCTTTTTGACTAATTGTCACATTTATTCTCGACCATCGATTCAATTTTCTCAAATGACATCTTGACCTCTCATTTAATGATTTTTCCCTAACCCTGATTAGGGATTGTCACATGAAATCTCGTCCATTGATTTTAATCTTTGTCAGCTTTTAATCTTTTCCGTTCGCCCAAAATTGTATTTTCTATAAAATTCCAATTGTGCTCATATTTTGAGACCACTTTGTTATTCTGACCTATTTATGCTTAGATATTAATTTCATACTTGGCATTTAGTTTATTGAATTGGATTACTTATTCATAGGCATAGTCATTTGTCATAGTCTTTATTTTGTCATTCAAATCCTTCAAAACTTGCATAGGACATAGTCATAAGCATTTGCTCGCATACGCAAACATGAGGGAAACGATCATATGTTGCAAGCTAGGAGGTGTTATGGAGGTGAATCATGGAAGCAATGAGTAACAGGTATAATCTTTCTTGTTTTAAGCTTTCTTTGTATCTCATAGCTTCTTTGGGTTTTAATATAATGATCTAATCTGCTAACCTATATGAAAAATACTCATTGATACATTGGTGAACCTGACATGAACAATAGGAAAAATTATAGGTAGTGAATAAAGAAAAATCTGCAAGATTTGTGTCACGATAGCAAGAAGATTTAGATTATAATTCTAATTTAAATTAGATTTTAATTTAGATAGAGTTTTAATCTATATTTTAAATTATATTTTTACTAAATTTTTATTAGTTTTTCTTAAATTATATTTTTAAATTAGATTTTAAATTAGATTTTTATTAGATTTTTTAATTAGATTTTATTTCAAAATTTTAATTAGAAGTAAATTATATTTTGCTTAGATTTTTAACTAGATTTTTCTTAATTATATTTTTTTGATTAGATTTTAATTAGATGTTAATTATAATTTTTTTTAGATTTTTAAGTAGATTTTTTTAATTAATTTTTTTAATTAGATTTTTAAGTTTTTCATTTGGTTAGATTTCTAATTTCTAGTTTAACTTATATTTTTAACTTTTTAATTTAGTTTATATTTGTGATTTGTAATTTAGTTTAGGATATTAACAGATTACATGCTTTAGATTAGAGATTTTTGGTTACTAATCGTTGTTAACAGTGTGTGGCAGTTACATTTCAAGGGCCCAAGACCATTTGATAAAAACTCCTAACAAGTTTTTTTGTAGATTCAAGTGTCCAAGATTTATCTCAAAACATTGTGTTTGTTATTTTTTAGAGTAGAGAATATTTCTTTTGGTACAGGTATGTGCAGAATCATGATGGGCCAAAAAGTGGCAATATGTAACTGATATGATGGCCCATGTGGCTGACAACTTTTTTTTTACCCAAAATTGATGAAATGAAAAGGGTTTTTAAAGGATATTCTTAGCTTTCCACCAATATAAATTATGCTTTACTTTGAATTTAATAAATAATTATTATTCATATTCTATTTGAATTATAACTAAAGTCCTAATTGATAGGTTGATTGAAAAATATCTATAGCTTTCAAACGCTATCACATTTTTTGAATCTAAAGCATGCATCACATTCTATGATTTGCATAATATAGGATTAAAAAAATAAAAATGAGTCCTCTAATTATATCTAAAAAAGTACAAAAAAATATGCATCACATTGGGAAATGAGTCCTCTAATTATATCTAAAATCTTATAAAAAAATATTATCATTTTATTGTGGTTAGGGTGGTCAGACAGACACCTACTTCTTATTTTTTCCCTAAAATTTAAGTACTGCTACATTGAAATTTCAAATTTTTACCAAATAGAGTTAAAAAAAAAAACCTAGTAGTTTAGAAACTACATTCAATTTGCTACAAATTCTATTCTTACATATTTTTTAAATAATATAGATAACTTATTCACATTTTTACGTCAAGTTGCCTAACTCTGATTTTTCTAAATTTTTTGCCACTTAAGGGCCTATTTTTTCCATGATGATCCTACACATACCCGTGCACGTAAAATGAACATGCTTTCAATACTATCTGAATGTCTTTGAAAGTGGTAGGCGAATATGCTCTCCCCTGTGCAAAATAGGTGATTAGAAAGCCAAACCCACTTTGTTTCTATGTAACCCTGATGCAATAATTGTAATATCCTCTCCCCTTGTGTAATCACACGATCCTAGGTGTAAGAGAAACAATTATTGCCTCTAGAAAGTAGGTCTACTAGGGGATTTCATCACCTCTAGGCGACTTAAACTAGCAATGGAGCTAAATCCAAGCTACCCTCGACTAGTATATAAATGTGAATCTTAAGGGAAAACTTAAGATTACGAGTGTGGATGTGTCCTACGAACCAAGTAGTACTCCCCAAAACCCTGTTGAGCTTAACCTCTTTAGGCTGGAGTTCCTCATAATCAGAGATTAATCTTGTGCCACATGTATGGCCACTTGAACGGGGGTCCCAAATTAAACACCATTGTTTAGTAGCTAAAAGCCTTCTATTTGCTAGCTCAACACTAGTTGGTGTGAAGGCATCCACATCTTCGTAGTCTGTAGTAGAGGTGATGAATCTGCCATGGGAGTTTCATGGTGGTTGGAAGCTTGGTTGGCCTGAGAAGAGAGTGCATTGTAATGGGGAGCCTGTGCAGCCAAGCTTCTGAATTCACATGCTACTGATATGCAGCTGGGGAAACCCACATGGAATCTAGTGAATACTATCCTAGCTTAACCATAGGATTGTACTTGTTCTCTTCTATTTTTGATTACTTTCAAAATATCATGCTTGCCAAGTATTTTTTGGATACTGAAACGAAACAAACATAACTCAAACATCTAAAAATAAATAGTCAAACTTTAAACAATTCAGGTTTTTGATAAAAAGATAAAAAAATGACTTTTTACATTTTGCACTACATTTGTTAAAACACAATCATTCTGTCGCACCACATTTGATAGTATTTGCAACATATTTTCTTTGCTAAAATTCATTTTATAATCCAAGCACCGCATTCACCTATCTTGCAATGCATTTGAAATTTGAAAAGTTGCATTTGCTAAATTAAGCCACAATCGCAATCTGTAAAGCCACATTTGCGAAACCGCACCACATTTTCCATTTGAAGAGATGCATTTGATCACTGCAATGCATTTGCAACCTTAAACAACACATTTTCCTAGAGAAAAATAAACACTGTCACAAAAAAAAAATTGAGTCCAAACATCTTAGGCTACTATTAAATATCTTTTCAAAAAGGTCTCTATCACAAACTAGAATTGAAATTTCTCAAAAAATCCATCATTTTCATTCACTAGCTTGCATTTTGATCATAGTTTTAAATTTCCAAATTTTATTAGCATTCCCTAGGCATCATAATCATCATTTCTAGCATAAAATTGTCCTTAGGCTTCATCTTGGTAAGAATTTGGATTAGGCTAACTCACCACACTTTGCAAAACCATTGTTTTAAAACTAGGTTATCTTGGGACTTAGTCATTATTCCTCTTTTTAGTCATTGTCCTTTTGTGAGAACCTCCAACTCAACAGTCTAGTTAGGAAGGCTCACTCGTCATTTTGACCTTGTCATTTATTCCCTTTAGCAAGTCCTTTTGATAACCAAAATTGTGACATAAGTCAAGCTTAGAGTGGTTAAGGAAAACTTTTCTCCAAATATTGTCCAAACTTAGTCCTCATTTTAAACTTAGACTTTGCATTTTCCATCTCTAGTCCTCATTTTGAACCTAGAATTTTCATTAATCATCTTGGTCCTTAGTCAAAATTATCATCTTAGTCCTCATTTGGCACTTCAACCTTGACAACCTTGTTAGCTTTCCTTCATCCTACATTCGCCATTTACTTTAGACAACATTGTTGCATTGCCATCCCTTATTATCAAAAATCCAAAAACATAGTCTTGCATTGTCATCCTTTATCAAAAAAATACAAAAACATAGGCTAGCAACATCCTTGTATTTAGTCATCATTCTCATCACCCTCATTTGAGAAATTTCCTTTTATGGTGGAAACTAGACTCCAAAGAAAGAAAAGAGAAATGGAAAAATTTGGGCAAGATTCCAATTCCAACATCACCAATCACACTTATGACCCAAATTGGACTTTTGATAACCCTTTTAGTGAGACAAATACTCAACCTCTCATGACCATACCATCCTCATGAAATATCCCCTTTAAACCATTCTTATGTAAAGATGAATATGGACAATTACTTGAGGAAAACCCAGAGGTAGCAACACAAGATCCAGAGGTGGCCTACTTTGTAGAACAAATGGTCTTATATGATAGAGATAGATATTTGGCCATACTTTTAAGTCAAGGAGCTAAATTACCCTATGGGTTCAACATTAATACTTTGAGACAAACATCTCTTGATCATAGTGTCAACAATAGAAATAACATGTTCAATAGTGGTCAACCTCCAAGCAACACAATCAATACCTTTTTTGATACTACCAAAACACATCATACATGTCACAACACATCCCTCAACAACACACCAACATCCACTCACAACAAATGGGGACCCATGGTGTACCAATCAATCCAATGTATGGTTCCACAAATGACCCTATAATTGATTCCTTGCAAGCTAAGCTAATGGGTCTAGAGAAGAGCATAGAAAACATGCAAATATCCAACAAGAAATCACAAGTGTCATATGATTTATCCATATATCCCTTTGACATGAACTTATACATTCCACCATTTCCTCTAGGATATGTGTCACCAAATTTTACCAAATACAATGGAAATACAAACCCTATTGAACATGTCTTAGAATTTGTGACTAACTGTATGGATGTCGCCTATGAAAAAATGTACTTGATGCGACTCTTTTCTAAAAGTCTTGCAGTTCATGGCCTTGAATGGTTCTCCACTCAAAAGGATATCAAAACATGGGATGACCTTAAACACAAATTCATAAAAGATTACTAGTATAACATTGACATGGACACCTCTATTACTAGCCTATGCAATCTCATGCAAGAGGAGTCTGGTGAAACTTTTATCCCATTCTTCCAAAAATGGAGAAGTCTAGCTAGTTGTTGCCATATAGACATACCTGAAAGAGAAAAGGTTGACATGTTCATTCAAACACTTCTAGGCCCCTTAAAATATGGATTACAAGTGCATTGTTGCACAAATTTCATAGACCTAGTAAAAAAGGTGTCTAGATTGAGAAAGCCCTTATTGCAAAGGGAGAACTAAAGTAAAGTCCTAAAAACACAATTGCAAATCCTCACACTAAAAAAAAAAAGCACTGGGTTAAAAATAAACATGTTACCAATGATGGGGTTGTCAATGCCAAGGCTGTAAACACTATGGGTCCTATACTAGCTCTAAACGGGGTTCAACTATAAAAAAAACCAATGACAATATTGACACCCCCAACTAATATCATCCCAAACAACCAAAATGGTCAAATAGTCAAGGTTAAGGACAATTATGTCAAACAAGACAATTCCTAAAAAGACGAACATACTCGGCGTTGGGAGAACCAATTGAGGATGTCCTCAAAAATCTCCTCCAAAATGGTCTCATCACACTTGAAGAACCAAAGCCATATGACCCAGGATAATTTAAACCATCATGGTGGGATGATAATGCTTTTTGTGATTATCACCGGGCTAAAGGACATAAGACATCATCATGTTGACAACTCAAAAATATTGTGCAAGACCTTATTGAGAGTCGAATAATTGAATTGGGTGGGCCACAATTTCCATCAAATGTTGACCATACCATTCATAAGAACCCACTGCAAGACCATGGTTCTAATAACACTTCCACGTCAGGTCCTAAGACAAACAATAATCAAGCCATTACACTTGCACCAAGTATGAAAATTCTGGTGGACCTACTATAAACAATGTCTGAACTGATAATGAGTGTGTCAATACCATCACAGTCAAAAGAGCACCTCAATGCAATGCTACTACTCAAAGTGGAAAGGTCACCATAGTTGGTCCACCTCTTGCTAGGAAACCTAATATCACCATACCTAGTCCATCCCCTAGGAAGTCACAACCTAGCTCATCCACAAAGCAATGGCAACCTGAAAATAAGTTTAATCTTATCGATCAATTAGGAAAAACCCCTACACAAATTTCCATACTTGAGTTGCTTCACATTTCTCCCACGCATAATGCTATACTAGATAAAACCCTATAAGAGTCATCTGTCCCTAAGGATATTGATGTCAACCAATTTAAGACCATGGTGGGATACCTCACTACACTTCATAACGTCACCTTTTCTTATCAGTATTATTCATCACCCAAGACCAACCATAATGATGCATTGCACATTGAAACTTTTTTCCATAAGCACAAGGTCAGAAGAGTTTTAGTAGATGGTAGAGTAGGATTGAACGTGTGCTCCTTAAAACTAGTTAAGGCTCTAGTATTTTTTGATGCATGAGTAGACCCCCTAAAGAGTATAGTCATAAAAGCATATGATGATGAAGAATTCTCTTCATGAGGCATTATTTCCCTTCCTATCAAAGTGAGACTAGTCATTGTGGATATAACTTTCCAGGTCCTAGATCTAAAATTACCTTACAACATCTTGCTTGGTCAGCTATGGATTCATGCCTTAAAATCCATTCCTTCCACATATCACCAATGCTTAAAATTCCCATTTGACAACACATAAATCACCATATATGGATACCCAAACCCTTTTCAATATTGTACCAACCTAAAGGGTATTTCTAAAAATTGAGTTCCCATCAACTAAGAAGCTCCTAGCTCTTCTTCTTCTAAATACATTGACCCATCTGCACTCACATCATCTTCCATGTCCACCCCATCGATGGCTTCCAACATGCCACCATCTTTCTTAATTCCTAAGGATGAGTCCAATGTCAAGATCTAGAACCTTGCCTATGGAGAACTCAAACTACATACAACATATAGCATCACAACAATACCCAAGTCTTTGAAGGTCTATGGTCAGCCATGTTTTAGAATGGAACCCAAAGAAATTTTCAAAGTTCCACCAAAAATGGTTTTCATCAAATGGGGAGACATGAGCAACAAGGACATTACCGATATTACAGGATGGATCTATAAGGAAATGGAGGACCTACCCCCATTACCAATTAAGAAATATGGAAAGGGATATGATATGATGAAGGTTAAGGGCTACGATGGAACTAGTGGCCTAGGAAAAAATAAGACTAGGTGAAGAGAGCCCATAGAATCTTTCAAAATACCAAAGTATTTTGGATTAGGATATGGATTTCCCGACAATGATGACCGACGTACCAATGGAATTTCAAGTGAGCACATGCATGCTTTAGAAAGTGTCAGAGCCATCAAGGAATCCCTTACTGAAACCGATTCCCAAGAGTGGGAATTTAGCTCCCAACAATCCTTAAGTGATTGTTTCCTTGATGATTTTTTCCTCAAACCTAAGGAGCTTACCTCTGAAAAAAAATTTTGGAAAACATTTAAAATCGATCAAGCACCAAATATTCACAGTCCCATTTACCTTCCCCATGACATACAAGCCCCACCATCTAAATCTACTAACCATCATTTGAATACATTTGAATTTCCAGATGACATCGACAACCACAACTCTGAGTCATTTGTCCCCTACTTTGACAATGAATATGAGACAAGTGAAAGAGAATATTAGATAGAGTATGATGTGGAATTGGATGATGATAACTTCATCTTCAATGTCTCTAAATCTGTCTGCATGCTTTCTGCATCCTCCCTCAATTCACCAATGTTGATGATGGAATTTCCTTAGTCTACCCACAACTAATCAATTGGGACCAACAAGGCCTACCAGTCCTAAAAACATTTCAAAATGATGAGGCCATCATAGAATTTATGGGATGATGAGAGGGCATACCTAGTGGTGATCACAAGGCAGGATTCACCATTAACCTAGATTGTGTAGCTTACTTCAGTGAGACTGCTCCATCCTCCAGTTGAAAAATTAAAAATAAGAATAAAGCAAAAAATGAAACATCTTTAGGTGAAAACCAAAAGGAACCCTCTAAAGACAAAAAATTAAAAGCAAATGAAGTATTTGTGGGTGAAAACCTCTTTGAGGCACCCAAAGATGGAGGATTGAACTTTCTTCCCATAACTCAAGACAAATTAGCTATGCTCATAGAGAACACCATAGAACCCAACATATCAACAACAAAAGATCCCAAAATGGTCCTCTTTGTTGCATCCTTGACTGAAGAAGAGAAACCAAAATTTCACAAATTCTTTGCATACCGTAAAATCAACTTCACATGGTGCTATGCTGACATGCCAGGACTAGACCTAGAATTAGTTCTGCACCATCCACCATTATTGCCGAATGCCAAACCAGTTAAAAAAAGTTACATAAAATGCATCCTTAGGTCGCTCTATTGGTCAAGGCTGAGTTGAAGAAACTTCTAGATGTTGGGTTCATATGATCTATTGATTATGTTGAATGGATATCTAACCTTATGCCAGTAACAAATCCAAATCAAATGATCCATGTTTGCGCAGATTTCAGAGAATTGAACAAAGCATGCCCAAAAGATGACTTTCTATTGTTGAATATAGATATCATATTTGACCTCACGACCAGCTATGAGATATTGTCCCTCATAGATGGTTTCTCAGGCTATAATCAAATTCGTATTGCTCTCAAAGATCAACATAAAATAGCATTCACTTTCGCTTGGGGTACATATTGTTGGAATGTCATGTCGTTTGGTCTTTAAAATGTAGGTGCCACATATCAGAGGGTTATGACCATAATCTTTCATGATATGGTGCATAAGATAATGGAAGATTATGTGGACAACCTTTTGGATAAATCTGTAACAAGAAAAGATCATTTGAAGGTGTTAGACACAATTTTTAAGAGACTAGAAGAATATCAAGTCAGACTAAATCCTAAGAAATGTGTCTTTGGCATAACATCTAGAAAACTATTGGGATACATATTTTCTAGAAGAAGAATTGAGGTCAACCCAAACAAAGTAAAAGCTATCATGGACATGCCCCCTCCTAGAGGAATAAGTGAACTTAAGAAATTATAGGGAAAAGTACAATCTATCTGACATTTTTTAGCATTATTTTCCAACAAGTGTCAACCATTCCAATATCTTTTGTGCAAAGGAATCCCCTTTGTGTGGACAGATAAATGCAAAGAATCCTTTCAGCAAATAAAGGACTACCTACTATCATCACCAATCCTTATGCCTCCCATTCATGAAGAACCTTTGATCTTATACATCTTGGCAACAACTTTAGCACTGGGGGCATTACTGGCACAAAACGATCACAATGAGAAGGAAAGGGCCATATATTATATCAATCAGACACTGGTTGGGTATGAACTAAATTACACTTCAATTGAATGTGCTTGTCTAATAGTGGTCTTTAAAACTTAGAAGCTAAGATATTATATGTTAAGCCATTAGACACAATTGGTAGCAAAGATTGACCCCCTTAAATATCTATTGATTCATGCAACATTAATAGGATGTCTAGTGAAATGGGTCATGATTCTAAGTGAATATGACATCTAGTATGTAGAAAGAAAGGCAATCAAAGGACAAGTGATAGTAGACCACCTGGCAGACGTGCCTATGTAAAGTGATTATCCCTTAGTGGAAAACTTCCCAGATGAGTCAATATTCCATACGAAACCTAAGGCATCTTGGAGGTTACACTTCGATGGATCTCATACCAATCATGGCTTGGGGGAAAGAATATTGTTTATCAACCCACAAGGAGATTCTATTCCCAAGTCTTTCCGCATAGATTTTCCATGCAAAAACAATGTGGCAGAATATGAGGCACTTGTTACTGAACTTAGAATGGCAATAAAATGGAAACTCAAAGCACTACATGTCTATGGGGATTCTTAGTTAGTCATCAACCAAGTTAACGATGACTATGACACTAAGGATGAGAAACTAATGCCCTACAAACAAATGGTTGACAAATTTTAGATATATTTTCACATGGTGACTTTTGAGCAAGTTCCAAGAGTGTAGAACAAGGTAGTAGATGCAATGGCTATGATCGACTCTCTCCTTAACATTCCAAGCAATATGCCTTAGCTAGAGTTCTTGGTAGAACAATTGTTGGTCCCCACCTATGATATTCTGAAATCAGAGATGGTCTACGAGCTTGTTGGTCCTGATTCTTCCTGGTACCAAGAAATTCATGACTACCTTAAGTCCCAAACCCTTCCCCTTAATTTTTCCAATAACCAGAGGAAGACTTTTATCTAAAAAGCTACAAGATATGCAATCATTAGCAACACCCTTTACCGTTGTAGCTTTGATGACACCCTCCTTAGATGTCTCAACACCAATGAAGCACACACAACCTTACATGAATTACATGAGGGTATATGCAGGTCTCATTTGATTGGTCCTACTCTAGCCAAGAAGATAATGAGACTTGGGTACTATTGGTCGACCATTGAGAAAGATACACTAGAATATGTCAAGACTTGTCACCAATGCCAGATTCATAGTGATTTGATTTATTCTCTAGTACATCAACTTTGACTGATCACTTCTCCTTGGACCTTCACATAATAGAGACTAGAGTTCATGGGCAAGATCCATCCTACCTCATCAAATAGCCAAAAATTCATTATCAATTCAAATCTACTTTTCATTTCAACCTTTATCCTCTTGATTTTTTGAATCTTACAAATTAAGCAGTCTTTATCTTCTTGATTTTTGAAAATCTTTATCTTTTTGACTAATTGTCACATTTATTATCAACTACCGATTCGATTTTCTCAAATGACATCTTGTCCTCTCATTTAATGATTTTTCCCTAACCCTAATTAGGGATTATCACATGAAATCTCATCCACTGATTTAGGCTTTGCCAGCTTTCAATCTCATCTGTCTACCCAAAATTGCATTTTCTATAAAATTCCAATTATGCTCATATTTTGGGACCACTTCATTATTCTGAAATATTCATGCTTAGATATTAATTACATACTTGGCATTTAGTTTATTGAATTGGATTACTTATTCATAGGCATAGTCATTTGTCATAGTCATAGGAATAGTCTTTATTTTGTCATTCAAATCCTTCAAGACTTGCATAGGACATAGTCATAGGAATTTTCTCACATACAAAAATATGAGGGAAATGATTATACACCGCAAGCTAGGAGGTGCTATGGAGGTGAATCATAGAAGCAATGAGTAACATGTATAATATTTCTTGTTTAAAGCTTTCTTTTTACTTCATAGTTCTTTGGGTTTTGTTTATTGATTTATTCATCTAAACTTAGGAAAAATTCCCATCGATATAGATACTCTCAGTATTGTACTAAGGTGCAGGGTTTGTTAAATGTGAAATTTCCAGCTGAGGAGGAATATAACACATGGCTTGAAAAATACACTGAATGAATAGATGTGGAGGTTGATTATGAACAAAGTAAATAATGGATGGGAGGAGAACAATGCATAGCCTGAATACAGTACAAATTAGGCTTTTGATAAACATTACAAATATTGTTTTCTCTTCAAAATTGAAATGGATAACATGTGGTGCTAATATGGGTGAAACAAAATTTTGACTTTTTATCTGCTTTCCTTGTCTTGCTTTGCAAGTTTTGCTGTCTAGTTTTCCCATGGTTGGTAATTTTTTTGGGCACATGGGGAATATTTTTAAGCCTTTGTGACAAACCAATGATGCTTTTAGAGGTGGGACCCATTTTCTATAACGATACGAGGTCAATTTTTCCTCATGTTTATTTGCTCCACTTGAAGACTCGAGTGTAATTGAAAAAGGAATATTGTTGCAATGATCCAATAAAATTTTGACATGTGTGCTTCCTGGTCTAAGGCTTGTTTTTCTCTTTCATATCTATAAGAAAGAATTTAAGGCCAAAAGTAGTAGTTAGTTAAAAAATTGGATTAACACTGCAAAATTGTAATAGAAGTACAACATTTTTAGTCATGTTTCCTTTGAGTTCAAATTCTATTATCTTATATGTAACTTTGATGATATTATAGTAGCTACAAGAGTAATACCAATTTCATGGCTATTGTCTCTCCTTGTATGTGTTCTATCAATTTTAAGTGAAAGTAATCCAGGATTTGTTTCATTTGTCTCTATCATTTCTTGATGGATGTTTAATTTCATGCTTGCTTATTGATTTAGTGAGTTAATGTAAATGCTTGGGTGAGATTAAAGACTTATATGAACTAGGTGCTAGGATGATTATAAGAAGTAATAATCATGAATGTCATAGAGAAATGTTGTAATGCAAGATTTATTGAGATCATAGATGCTATTGTTTAAATTGCTATCACGTTACATAGGTTGATATTGACTCCGCACTTGGGATAAAGGCACTGGTTCGTGCAAAATACTTGTGGTTCAATTTCTATGTTTATTTATCAACTGGTCATCTTAATTTACAAATCTTCAAGTGGAGACCATTGTATGTCATTTTGTGTTGATGTTCTACCTTCTCATGCTCTAAGTATAAAACATTGATAAATAAGTTGCCAACTTATTTAATGAATTAGGACTATGAGCAATTTTATGAGAAGTATTTGTTATTTGGAAATGTATTTGATTATAATTGTGTGTAGTGTCTGAGTATACATTGTGGGATCACCCTCCCAAGTTTCACAGAGCCAAAAGAGTAGGAATAGAAGTCTTGCAGCTTCTACTCATTTGTTGGCCAATACCCTTAGAAGTACTGATCACTAGAAATGAAAAAGTCCATAGGTACCTCTAGAGATTAGTTTGGTTCTTAAAAAATAACCAACATGCTTGAAAGGTGACTTCATACAAAGGCTAGATTGCTAAGAACAACATTGAATCCATAGCATATGAGTTGAGAATGTGTCCCATCGGGTGTGCCAGAAATTTTTGTCACAAAATTTTTCACCCTTGTTGAATACCTATGCTCAATAGCCTTGTGAAACATGGAAACAACCTCCAAGTGTGGGACCTTATTGAATGTGAGGTTGAGTCTCCGGAGAAGATCAGTTTCCTTATCAATCAAAGTGCAATGGTTGACCAACCCAACTCCTGTAAATCCTATTCTAATGCTCTTGAGGAGAAAAGGGATAAGGAATGTTGAAAGTGCAAAGAAGGTGATGCACCTAGATTGAAAGTTGATCCTCCTTTCGTATAATTAGACAAGACATCAAATAAAACCACCTGAGGATATGCACAATTTTCTCTCCTAATCAACTCCCTAAGAGTATGCAAAGGTTAGAATCCTATAGGATGAAGAGAGGAATTAAAACAATCCACAGCCAACATCCACAAGGGTATTAACACAATCACATAAACTAAAAAATAGAAAGAGGATGCATTTAGATAAAGAGGTAAAAAAGATTACACACATTGTTTGAACTAAAAGAAGGAAAGACAAATAATTTTATTAATGTAAAGGAAAGATAATTTATAGTTGCTAAAAAACATAATTTTTTGTAAGAGAAAAGGGGAAAGACCACTAGAAAGGGTTACAAAATTTCCTTTGTAGTTCAAGCAAAACTCGAAGTGAACTTTAGGTTTAGAAACCCTAACCAACTAGGGTTAGGTTACAAAATTAGAAGAAGATCAAATTAGACCAACTGATCTGATGTTGGTTGTCTGAAAATATATTCTTTTATTGGGAAAAATAAATGATCTCTATGATGAAGCATGTGGAAGGCATCTACAGGCCCAAAAGTCCTCATTTTGTAATAAATAGGCATAGGTGGCATCTAAAAAATCATTTGGAAGGCATCTATAGAGTCATGATGGAGTAATGGTGAATGAATCATGGTCACCTAAAAGTGGTTGAGAAGGATTGATTGGATTTAGGTCACCGACAAGTCATAAACTAATTTTCTACCATCAAGTCAACAACCACCCGAGACATCAGATTTAAATTTTAACGTCCTTCCAAGTTTGAATTTCGGCCATGTGATCTTCCTCGTCATGTGCAAGTGGATGACATTAATTGTGCTAGGAGGTCTTCAAAAATACCTCAAAGGAAGTTTAAAACATGGCCATCAGATCTTCCTTTTAATGAATTTGGACAGTCAAGATTGACCATTGAAATAATTGACCTTGCTAGCTATATCACCATTTCGTAGCCTTGGGGAGCCCTTCTTTCTTTATTGTTGTGAAATAGTGAAAAAATTTCACCAAATCCTAGGGGTCAAGCAGTAGTTAGGGATAACCATCGCAACCCTGTGAAAAGTATTTTCCTTTTTTACTATGAGCCCTTTCGCTATATCACATTTTCGACCCGACAATCAACCTTGACTGCCATGAAACTATGATTGCATTTGTTTTAACTCTGGCTGCTTCTTTGCTTTGCAAGGTAGGCCTTGCCTTTGCCCTTTCCTTTTTTAAAATAGCGAAAAAATTACTTTATCCTTCTTCCTTAGCCGCATTTCCATTTCTCAAGGCAGACCCTGTCATCTTTCCTTCTTTTTTGTGAAACAATGAAAACACTTGTTTTAACTTCGGCCACTAACAACTCATCGCCATTTCATAGAGGGGGCCCCACCATGGGCTTTCATCTACATGAAATGGTGAAATACTTTATAACTTAACGGTCACACTGCTCATCACAGTTTCACAATATGGGCCCTACCTAAGGCTTTGACTGTTGTGATACTACAATGAACAACTTTTTACTTATAAACCATTTTGTTGTTTCATGACCAAGGATGAAATAATGTTTATGACCCTTGTGAAACAGTGAAGCCTAAAGTGATTATCCCACTTTCATAGTGGGGACCAAAAGGTTAATTCCCAACACTATGAAATAGTGATAAGGCTATGAAACCTCCACCAACTAGTAATGGGTAAAAGGAGACCGGTCCCAGGATGAAATAGGGACCTTCTAGTTGATAAAATTAAGTGAAGTTGACCACCCTATCTGATCAATAGATGAAAAGAAACTAAGGCCGAAAGAAGGTTTTAAGGAAAAAATCCTTAGGGTTTAGGGTTTTAGGCCTTAGAGATTTATTAGGGGCTTAGCTAGTAGGTTTTCTCAGATCGACTATCTACATGGCTAAGGTTGACATAAAAATGGTCAACATTAAACTCATTAGAAGAAATTATCCTCCTATGTCAAACCTCAAACACTTAATTTTTCTATCAACTTCATTTTCAACTGTAGCCTTGAATATCTTGAATATCTCTAATGCTTCTACCTTCTCTCTCAAAAATGTAACCCATGACATTCTAGAATAATACTTAATCAATAACATGAAATACTTCTCACCTTTTATACTCCTTGTTCTAGTAGGACTGGGTAGGTCTGTGTGCACTAAGTCCAACAATTTGGTGGATGAATGCTCCTTTCCTCTGTATGTTCCTTTTATCTCCTTTCCAACTTGACATTCTCTATAATTGTTGTTATCTCATTTGGTCAATCTCGTTAAATATCTCACTGCACTTGATGAACTAATTTTCACCAAGTTGTCAAAATTGATATGACACATCCTCTAGTGCTAGAGCTAGCTATCATTGATTTGAGATAGCAAACAATGCTTTGTAGCTCCTTCTAGTAGATACATGTTTCCACCAGTCCTTTTCCCTGTTGCAATAACAATTATGGATCCTTTCTGGATCTCACAACCATCATCCTGAAAGACAACATTATAGCCATTTTTGCACATCTATCCAACAATCAAAAGATTATGATGCAAACCCTTCACATAGTAAACATTGTAAGTATTATGCTTTCTGTCAAAAGAAATAGAACCAATTCCCACAATCTAAGTTGTTTGATAATCTCTAAACCTAACAGAACCACCATCATACTTTTCAAGTTTCACAAACTTACTTTTATCACCAGTCATATGATTTGAGCACCTACTATCAATCAACCATTCATTTCTTTCTTTTCTAACATGTAAGGTAGTAGAAACAGACTTAGGAATATCAATCTTAGGTACATCTCTTTCTACCAAAAACAAGCAATCGCCATCTTCATAATCTGAATCATCATCTAAAATACTAGCATCATCTTTGACATAATAGGATCTCTTATTAAATTTTCCTTTACCTTCTCTAGACTTTTATCTTGAACCTTTTTCCATACACCTAGTAGCAATATTACCAATCTTTCCACATCTAAAACATTTAAGAGGTAACACACCTTTGTATATGTAGGTGGCTTTCTTCAGTTTCCTCACAAAGTTTCTTTCCATCTCATCTGAACTTTCATCTTCTGGATCTTCCTTAGAGGCTTTAAAGGTAGACTCTTGTCTTTTCAAAACTTCGTTATCTCAAATGTTGATAGAGTACCATAAAGTTGCTCTCTGGTAAATTTCTTCAGATCATAGGTTTCTTCAATAGTTAGGTCTTGTCACTGTAACTTTTCGATAGGGACATCAAAATCTTCTCAATTATGTCTTCATCAATCAAGGTGTCGCCAAGCTCTTTGAATTCATTTACTACACTATCAACCTTCTAAAAATAGCTTGGTATATCTTCTCCTTCTTCCATTTTCAAGTTCTCATATCTATGCTTAGTTGTTGGCTTCTTTGATAATTTAACTTTGTCATTTCCTTCATAGATATCTCTCAAATTTTCCCAAACCTCATAAGCAATATTCAATGAAATAACCTTTGTCAGTTCAGTCTTTGATAAAGCACTAAAGATAGCATACCATGTATTTTCATTCTCCTCATAATCTTGAATCTCATCAGGAGTGATAAGACCATTTTTCAATTGAACATACTTAGTTTCCAATGTTTTCCAAGTGTTGTATACCAAATATATTAGGTAACTCTCATCTTCACTTTCCAGAAACTATAGTTGGATCCTTCCAAGATAGGAATAGTCAGTTTATGTTCCATTGGATTAAGATCTACCTCAAGCAGTTAAAATCTTATCCAAGGAACCAAAGATCTAGTACCAATTGTTGAATATCTAGGCAACTAAGAGGGGGGGTGAATCAATTGAAAAATTAAATAAATTTCTTCTATTCATTTACACATTTAGAGTAACCAATAGAATTAAACAGATATAGCATGAAAACATAAACACACAATAGATCACATAATGGACACCACATGTGACATGGATAACCCAAAAAGGGAAAAACCATGGAGAATGTTAGTTCTCAATATAAAACACCGGTTAAGGTGATTTTTTATTAAGGGTGGCTCATTGCTAGAATGCTCACTACAAGAGGGCTCACTGCCAAACCACTGCAATACAATCTACAAAACCGAAACTACTTTCTTGTTCCTCAATACCAACACACTTCACACAACATCAACAAATAGATATTTCCTTTACAAAATCGCTTATCTTCGATAAACAATGCCACACTTTTCTTTTTTTAGCTCATCCAAATCATCCTCATATATATACTATCTCTAGGAAACATAATCTTCTAAGTCAGCCAAGACAAAGATCTAAAATAGGTCAAAACTAAAAATTTTAGTGGTGGGAAGGAATGACAAGTAGACCATACCACAACACATATCAACGGTCAAATCAATATGTTACATTCATTACAAATTTATGACCTAAATCATGACTCACACACTACATTAATGTTGCTACACATCCTTGAATTTTAGACTTAATACAGACCCAAAAATAACTACCCAATACACCAAGAATAGGAATGGAACCAAGGTACACATGAATACAATCAATCTACACCATATCCAATAAACAAAAATATCTAGATAATCATCAAGTCAATTAATCCATGCTAAAACACATCTTCCAGAGCACAAAATATTTCAGGAACACAACTATCGGATCACTAACACTGAGATTATACGTTGACATCAATGACAACCAACCATAATAATAAACATCACATTTTCAACAAAAACACTTTCTAAGCTAAGGATGCAAGGTATCTAAGATTACTGGATAAAACTCCCTATCAGGCTTTAGGAGGAGGAGCTTGGATTGTTCTTCTTGCAACTCTTGTTGTTCTCTCTCTTGTTCAATTTCTCTCTTCAAGGATCTTTCAAGATGTTCATCTTTGACATCTTCTTCTTCTATGACAAAGGTTACACACATGTATTGAGCATAGCTAGTATGGACTTCTGAAGCTAGATCACCTAAACCTATGAGGATATCTTCTTGATGGTTATCATATGAGAGGTCAGGTTGAAGCAAATGGGTAATGTTTGTTTTAGGGAGACCCATCTCAATTCATGACTCCTACTTGGATCCTATAAGTTGCATAATATCACAATGATAAGTAAAGAGAATCAATTAAACCTTTAATTAAACTCTATGTGTAAAAGTTGTTCCATGAAATTGGAGCTTAATCCAAGTCTAACTAAGAACTAGGTGAATTCGTAAAATGAAATTGAAAATGGTTAATCCAAGCTTGATTAAGATCATAGATGAAAGTTGTTTGCATGGAATTGAAAAGGTTAATCCAAGCTTAATTAAGATCCTAGATGAAAGTTGTTTGCTTGAAATTGAAAGGGTTAATCATGTTGGGAAAATAGGTGTTGTACACCTTGCATAATAATGTTTGTAATTGTAATATTTATTAATTATGTGAGTTTTCCATGGACATGTAATGTAATATTTAATTTATGTTGCACATGGACATGTAACATGTAGAGATTCCTTGGGAATATTCTCGAGCCCACTTGATGAGTTGTATTGTAACATTGAGATATATTATATTGTATTTATTTAATATTGGGGAAAGTAATTTAATAAAGTACCCAATATTAGATGTGGGGTCAAGGGGGCGGGTAGCACATGGCATTTTCACATGGTATTGTAGCACATGGTTTTGATGTAGTACTACTTGGTGGTTTTATGCGAGCTTGTGTTTATAAAAGCAACCAAAAGGGTAGTTGTTTGAGTTGGCTAGCTAGGTTAGAATTTGTGGAGGTTGGAAGCATGGCATGGGATGTGTGGTTACATTATTGTTCACATGGAGTGCTTGTTGATGGCTTGTTTATGGCTAGGGTTTTTAAGGCTTTCACAGTTGTATTGTAATGGTTGCATTGTTGAATAATACATGGTGATGGATGCTTTTGAAGGCTAGGTTTTCCCTCATGAGGGTTTTCCTAGGATATGTCTTGTGTCATCTTTGATGGATATGTTGTCTATTCTTTTGATGTGGATTCTATGTGATTATTTTGTTGAAATCTCAATTGAGTTATGTGGAAATTGTCATGTATGTGGCTACAAGTTTCCTTACAAATTCAATCTTAATTAAGATCCTAGATGAAAGTTGTTTTCATAAAATTGAAAGAGTTAATCCAAGCTTAATTAAGATCCTAGATGAAAGTTTTTTGTTCAATTTTGAGCCTTAAGTCCTTCAAATATGCACTTCAATTCTTTCAAAACCTACAAATTAATTTGTTAAAATGATCAAAACCTTGCATGTAACAAACTTGTCAATCAAACCCTGCATGTGAGACAAAACAAACTAAATAGGAAATCTCTCTAACAAATTGCACAATACATAGCACCAACTATGCAGTATTCTGGACCAAATGCATAGTGTATTGAACCAACTACAAAGTGTTCTCAACCAACTGCATAGGACTAGGTGTCACCTACATAGGACTTGTGTCGGGCATAAAAATCAATATTTTTTGGTCTCTAGGAACCTACAATTGATCAAAACTTACAAAAGATATCAAATTTGTGTGTGCTTCACATTGGGTTCACTAGATGTAGACAAGGAAAAAGGGGTGTTAGTTCAAAAAGAAAATCATGCATACAATCTACCTAAATTAATCACAAAAACTCAAATTGTATTAAGCTAACTTTCCTAATCCTACCAACAAAGTAATTGAAATAAAACACAAAATAAATACAAACCATCCATTGGGCTTCTTCAATTAGACCTCACTACTCTTCCGTTTAACCCTAGTAAAAATATGCCACTCTTGAAAGGCCAGGTGCATGAAACAAAAAAAGCGAAGGAGAAGGTGTGCGAGACTTACTAGAAATATGTGATTAAAAGTGATTGCTATTTACTAACTACTAATGATTATGTAGACATAATAACATTACTTAATCTAGATGATTGCTCGAAAATACGACAAAATAAGGATGCATAAAAGTTAGATGATTTGATTGAAGGGGAGTCCTCAATTTATAGAAAACTGGAGACTCGATGGATGGACAAGATCAAAAGGATTTTTTATTAGGTGGAAAAACGAGATCAAACGCACAACAAAGCTGCCATTTAGGGAAAGAGGAAGGGGATGAAGGAAGAAATGATAAAAAAGCAAAAAGTAGATTTTGGGGATGCATACCTCATTTTTTAATAAAAAATTAATTATAATGAGATATTAAGATTTTGAAAAATTAGGAAGATATTTTCAATTAAAATTTGAAAAAAGTGGATATTATCCTCATGCGAGAAGATAATTAAGAAAATTAAATAAAAAAGATATGTATTCAATTTGAAGACATAATTAGATAATTGAATTAATTTAAATGAATTATTCAACTATAGGTTAAAATAAATGAACCTCTAATTAATCAATTAAGATTGTTTAATTAAAGGGGATAAATCAAAATTAATCAAATAATGCAATATTATTTAATTAATTTTAAAAGAGGAAGGGGTTTGATGAAATGATGAAAGACTAGGGTAGAATAAATAGTAAAAAGGGGCTCAATTAATTAATGAATTAATTAAACCCGAAAAGGAAAATTAGTCAAATTGACATCAAAGGACCTTAAAGGGGTCAAATTAAGTCAATTTGGATCAAAATAGATGAAATTGGAAAGGGTGGGAAATTTTTGGATGAGAAATGAGACAATTCGAGTGAAAAACTATAAATTAGTGCAAACTAGGTAAAACCAAGCAATATCGAATAAACCGAGTCCAAGTGGGTTATCGAACAAAGATGGGATGAATGTGATGCCATGGGACTAGAAAAGAAGTCAAAATTAAACTTTTGCATATGGATAGGAAAGAGGGATCCAATGATATTGGAAATGGAAGGAAGTGGCGAAAACCCTAAAAAGTAGACCTTATAAACCCTAAAAGCAGGACAAAGAAAATCATCAAAACGAACATTATTGGAGCGAGAGGGGGAAAATATAATGTAAGGGGGCTGAAGAAAACATAAAAATACAAATTTTGCACCAAGAGTGGGAAGAGAGGGGAAGGATCTAGATAGGCATGGAAAAGGCTAATCAAAAGGACTGAATTAGGGGCAAAATACCCTAATCAGGATGCAATTAGGAAAAACATCACTGCAAGAATGACAAAGTGTCAATTTGATGCAAAAGGGAAAAGGTTAAGGGTAAGATGAAATCCAAAATCTGAAATGGGAAGGCAAGGGAACAATCTAATCAAGGAATTTATGAGACAAGATTGTGCGATAAGGTTTAAAATAGAGAACAAGATGATGCAAATTTTTAGTGTCTACATAGACATATATAATTAATTATATGGATGGAAGGGGGGAAATAATTAAATGTGATTTAATTAATTTTTGGATAATAAAGGGATAAAATGATTAAAAATATTAATCATGTGACATAGGGTAATTGATTGAATATTAATTTAATTAATTTTATGTGTCTACATTTTGCCCCTCTTTGATATAACATCATGAAGTAATGTTATATCAAAGAAGAATAAAACATAGTGGATATAAAAAGATAAAGACTAGTAGCATGATTCCCCAGTCATTCGTGGGTGAGGAAGGAATGATGAGGAAGTAGTGGTATGCCCCGTCGAGAGGATATGTGGGTTCTAAGAACACATGTGTGCTCTGGAAATGGATAAGAGGATTATAGGATTAAAGATGTATGAAAAGGATATGGATAGATAATGGAAAATAGATAGGGATTATCAAAATATAGATAAAGATGGGGTGAATGAGAATAATGTTGTAGTGGTATGAGCAATCTAGGCTTAATATTGTACTTGACATTATGCACCAAGGTATGAGGAACTAGGATGACAATGTGTCAAACGCATGATCAAAAAGGTCAAGTGCAAAATTATGCCTTATTGCACCATGATATGGAATACCATGATGCCCTTGTGGAAATAGGATTCAAATACCATGATAAATGCAAACAATTTTAACACACACAAGCAACAAGCAAGCATGCACAATAAATGAAAAGGAAACCAAAAAATTACCCCTAGTCAAGTTGAAAACCAATTGATTGATTGATTGATTGATGATTGATAAAGAGGATAGCAAAGTTAATGATAATAACAATGCATACCCCAAGGATTGGAAAGGATACATCCCATGATGATGATTGGAAATTAAATATTGATTTGGATCAAGATGATGGCTTTCTAAGGATGGTGGCTTGATTGCAAGACTAGATTGCATGGATTAGGATTGATTCCATTGGATTGGATTGATTTGGTTTTTTTTTCATTATAGGGATGAAAGGAGGATAAATGTATTAGATGGGATGGGAGGAAGATAAGTGGATGGGATAATATGGGAGGAGGATAGATGATTGGTTAGGATAGAAGAATTAATGAGAACCAATGACAAGGGAGAACCAAGGTTTTCTATAAGGATGGGAGATGGATGGATTGAGTGGATGTATAGTGATAGGAAATGGAAAACTAAAGGAGGAAGGATATGTGGATGAGGATCATAGGACTGTTGTAAAGGAGTGTAATTCCCCACACTAGAAGTAGTGGAATTAAGGATGGAAGGATGGTGGATAAAGGATGTATGAGATGGAAGGATAATGTGTAAGGGATATGGATAGTTGAGGAATTAAGGCTTGGATTTTCCAAAACATGCATGGAGATTATATTTCTTCTAGCTTGATCAAGATCAAAGGTAGGAATGAAGAATACATTTGGATATGTTGGGGAATACAAGATGGAGGATATAGATAGGATAGTCAAGATCAAAGATAGGAAATGAGGATGGACTTAGATAGGATGTGGATAGAGGATAAGGGTATGTAAGATGTGAATGGTAGGATGGCCTAGATGAAGCTTTCCCCCAAGTGTAGAGTGCAAGAGGATGAGGAGATTACACATGATGCTTGTTTACCAAGTTTTCATCATTGTACATACCCAAGGCACTGCAAGACATGGTTTTCACCATTGGGTGGATTTTTCTCTTCTTTTTTTTTGCTTTTTTCATTATTTTTGGAATAGTGTGGATGGATAAATATGAGGATAAGTGCATGTATAAATTTGGAAGATAGGGGATGGGTGATAGGGGGATGGAGGTAGGACTCAATCATCTAGTTCCATTGATGGTCTCTCTTGAAGTTATATTGAACCAAGATAACTAGAGGTATGCTCATAGATGTTGGTAGAAATAGATGGGGAGATGGAATGGGTGGAAGATGAAGGGGAATAATGATTTATGCAAAAGATTGAATGAAAGGGATGAGATTATGAAAAATGGATGATGGGGAATATATGGGGTGTTGTAAGGCTTGTGGATAAATGGAGGGGGATGTTGGGAAGATCAACATTGGCACACACCTTGAAGGGTTGTGGAGTTGTGAAAGAGAGGGTTTTGAATTAGATGGAGGATAAATTGTGGATTTTGGTACATGAGGACCCAAAATAGACGAAGGGGATGATGGACTTAAGATAGTGGATTTTGGGACATAAGGCCCCAGAATGGATTTTGAAGATTGAGCATTGTTAGATGGAGGATTGGAGGACTTATGAGTGAAGGAAGCTTTTGGATTAGCAATTTTAGATGCCAATTTGGAATTTTCTTTGAGGTGCATTAGTTCTATGAGTAGTTTCAAAATCCGCATAGTTTTTTATTTTTTCTTTTGGGGCCTTTGTAGCCTTTTGGATTTTTCTTTCTTATTTTGGATCATATTTTTCATTTCTTGAGCATGTATTTTTGATGGCACATCTTGATCGTATTTTTGTGGATTTCTAGATTTATGTATTTGATATTTGACATCCAAATTTCTTCTAATAGAAATGGTTCAGGTGCATGAGGATAAATGACTTAGAGGTTTTATAGATGGGATGGTGGAAGGAGAGTGTAAGAAAGGATTCAAGGATATGTACCTTTGTTGATATTTCTTAGGGATCATTTTAGGTGATGGAGTTGTGGATGGAGGGATGTAAGGACCCAAGATGGATGGAATAGATGAAGGGTTTAGCTTTTAAACATAAGGACCCAAAACAGATGTAGATGAGGAAGGAATGGAATTTTGGATGTAAGGGTCCAAAAGGGATGTGGAAGATGGGGGATGGTGTGATTTTGATTTATATGAAGATATTTTAGATTTAGGAGGGATGGAAGATATACCAACATCTTGAGCATGATATTTGTAGCTAGGGACATATGATCTTTCATTTTCTTGACTTGAAGGGGTTCTAATATGCCTTGTTCATGGAGGCCTAAACCTTTTCCTTGATAAGTAATTTTTTCACAAATTACTTTTCCAATAGGATCATACTTATTATTTTGGAAACACGATGCAATTCTATTTTGAGGGGGAGGTGAGGTGGAAGTAATTGCAAGCTCTTGGATGAAACCATAGTGGATAAAGGTGGAAGAGCCAAGTTGAAAGATATGGGATTCATGAATAGATTGGATAGGGATTATGGTATCTTGTGTAGGATTGGGATCATGTGGGGGATTAGGAGGAATATTAGGGTCTTGTGATGGATTGGGATCATGACATGGAGATGGAGGAATACTTTGATTTTGACTTGGGATGGGAACATGTGGTGGAGTTGGATGGAATATTGGATATTGAGATGAAAGGGGATCATGCAATGGGATAGAGGGGATAATTTCCTCTTGAAGTGTAATGGGATTATGAGATGCAATGATTTGATCTAGAATTGGGATGGGAGCATGAGGGGGAATAGGAGAGACAATTTTATCTTGAGATGGAAGGGGATCATGGGATGGAGTGGAGGGTAGACTGGCATTTTGATATGGAGTGGCATCATGAGATGGATGGATTCTTTTCTCTTGTGTGGAGAGGAATCTATGCTATCATGCTTTGGAAAAATCTCTTGATATGTTTGGGGTTGTGGGGATGATGTGATGGAGGAGGATATGGATTCTTTAACTTGGTTAGATTGGGGGATGAGAGCATCATGACACTTAAGGGATCGGGGTTTGTCTTGATTTGGAGGATATGGAGGTTCAACTTGGGTAGATGGAGGGATTAGAGTGTCATGAAGCTTAGGGGATTGAGGTTTGTCTTGATTTGGAGGGGATGGAGGTGGATGTATGACTTGAGGAGATTGGAAAACTTTGTTTTTAGGTGGGTATTTTTTCTCCTTTACTTGTAAGTCTTAGATTTTTAGTTGGAAAATTTTTTGGAGGAATGGTGATACTATGTATTTTTAAGGATTAGGATTATGTGGAGGTTTAGCATTAGATGGAAGATTGGGATTACGGATTGGGGGATTAAGTGGAGGATTATGATTATGAAGTGGATTTGGATTAAATGGAGGATTAGGATTATGGTTTGGAGGATTGTAGTGTAAGGGACTTGGATGGTAAGTGGACATTTTATAGAAAGACGAGGATTGTGATGTATAAGTCTTCTTTTGAGTCCCTTTATTTAGGTCATTGATCAAGTTTCTCAAGTCTTCATGGAATGTGAGATGGAATGGGGTTAGAGGTTATAGGAAATTAGGTTCATAAGTGGGTTGGGGTGGGCATGATTGATAGGATGATCTGTGAAGTTTCAGAACCATTTGCTCCTACCAAGCTATAATTTTTGGATTTTGGATTTGTGTGAAATGAGCTCTTTGATGAGGATTGAGATTGAGAAGTTCAAATCTTTGGGAAGCCATATTTTTTTTTTTTTTTTGGACTTTCATCAATACTATATATGAGTAACCTCAAGGGAACAAGAATGGATGGATGTTGCGATGATATGGATGATTTTAGATGGGATTTATATTAGAAGAATATGATGGAGGAAAGGTTGAATAAGTAGAGTTGGAATAAGATGATGATGAAGAATGGTGAGAAGGATGAATGATGAGATTGGATTAAGAGAAGTGAATTTTTATTTTGATTACAAAAAGATGATTGGGATAAGAATTAGGACCTTGAAGTGAAAAATTTATGTTTCTACACCTAGTACCTACATCTTGCATAACACCAAATGTTTGTACACAACATAAATATATATATAAGATAAACAAATAGGTGAAAGAGAATCACAACATCATGCCCTACTCATAAATAAGTGATGTGCCATCATACCTTTCACATCTGCAATAATAATGCAATCATGGAAAATTCATAGAATAATCAATAACATCATCATATCTAATATAAACATGAAGTAGGGTTAAAACTTGGCACGACATCATCATAAATAAATTTAATCCACAACTTCATCATAATAAATACACATAGACAACCAAATATGAATCCCAACAATCATCATAGTCTTGAGTATATCATCATCCATGTAGAAACATAAAATATCAAGTGTCAACATTAAGTGTCTAACATCAAACTAGGAGCATGAAAAACATAAAAAAAGCCATAAGTATCTATCAAGAGAATCATAAAAAAGTGTGTCATAGAAGGGCACTGCAAAATTAGTAGGGCCTAGATGTCACTTCCAAAATACCTCAAAAAATTTCACTAAAATGTTTTCCTAAGAGAAAAATTAGTGGAAATACTATTTTTATAATAACTCAAATTCTACTCCAAATTTTCTCAAATCTATATTATGTACATAGCTTGAAAGATTCCTTCTAAAACCTTTTGAAGATAAATATTGCTAAAATAATGGAGATTTGTGCTTCCCAAAATGACCTCCAAAATATTAAAAATACTCTACTACCTTTCTGGTGCCAAGATCATGCTCTAATACCACTTGTAATGAAATAAATCGCACAAAAAAGGAAATATGCTACAAATATTTAATAATAAGCTACTATAATAAGCCACTTTGAGGGAGGCCACATTGAATAGTCTTTAAGAAGATCACAAATTATAATATGATGATAATAAAATAACCACTAGCTCATATATATAGCTTACTTATGCCTTGGATATTATCCAAAATAATTTAGATACTTAACATAACATGTAGGATGACGTAAATATTTGAATAACACATAGGATGATATTGTGAGATGATGAGCATATCAACTCCACAAAATCATCTGTCACATATTATAGACCATTTGTTTGGATGTCATCATGATCCTGATTTGAGACATTTTTTTACAAATTTGTTAATATGTTGTAATATATTCATAAATGGATATTACACTTGCATATGCTTCTCAATATTTCTTTTTACTATCATACATTCATGTGAAATATGATAATGACACTAGATAGTTCTAATTATTCATATATTTTATTAGCATATACATATGTTTAGTTGATGACACATTTAGGATAATTTGGATTACAAATTATATTCCTAAATATTTTATTTTACAAGTGTAATTGTATAGTTTGATGAGTGTACAAGAATATCAAGATAATGATTTATATAAATATTCCTCCTATTGCCTTAATTTTTTCATTTTTACAAATGTATCCTCAAAATGTGTATCATAATTTTTTTATTATGCATGTATAAGGTAGAATACTAATTCCCCTTTTAATTTGCATGAGGTGTATTTTATTTCTTTTATGATGCTTTTTACTTTCATGATATATATTCATTTTCATTAAATTCTATGGTTTGTGTATAGTATGAAGATAGAATCGGGTAGGACATAAGACCAAGATCCACTTTCATACTAACATTGGAATTCAAAATCACCTAGAGGAGTGATTGTATTTGACTATCTCTTGTGAAAGAGAGTCAAGTGATACTTCTGGGGATTTTATTCCTTTGCTACTATGGAAAGTGAATGAACTATTGAGATATATTGAAGTGATACAAACTATGGCTAAGGTATGAAGAAATTAAACACTTAAGTTGTTGTAAATGACTAACAAATAATAAAAAATGGATAGGGAATCTAATTGTGAACATGCATGACTAAAATGTGATGCTAATCTGGAAAGACTAGAGTGCTAGAATGCCTTGGTCTTTTGAGTATGAGTTGTTGTCAAAGAATTTGGAACCTGAGAATATCTAGAATATACCCATGAATATTAATTTAGAATCTTGAGGACTAGGGTGCCCTAGTGTCCTAGACCTAGGAAAGGGGTGCCCTAGTGCTTTGGTCCATAAAAGAAGGTCCAAATTTAGGGAACAAGCCTATACTAGGTTCCTGATGCTCTTTGAGGTCTTCCAACTTTGTCAAGTACCTATAGATACTCCTTGAATTAGATCTTCTCTTGAGGAAGAAGTGCTTTTGAATTGTTGATAATGTTACCATAAGATAAGATGATGAAAATTAATTGAGAGGGATGCCTTATATATGGCTTTCATAATTAAAATCACATTTAGGCTAACTTAGATTTGATATATTTTCACATGGAGCAAGATTTGAATTAAATACGACCATCAAATTAACCTCCCAAAATTCCAGGAAAAGAGAGCAAGATCGAGATAGTAGGTTGCCCTGGTCCTCACAATATTTTTCTCACTTTTATGGAATGAAACATAATGGGGTTCTAATGCCAAATCTAGCTCAGTGGCTCAAACCATAATGTAGAGATATGTGAAATGTGCTTTGGAAGTTGAAATCGGGGTAGGATTATGGATAAATCATGATAAAATAATAAAGGGAACACATATAATTGAGGACCCAAATAAGAGTGTGATGATGTAATAAAATAGAATAAGACCTATAATATTATTTTAAATATTATTTTAAATCAATAAGGTTCCCATAATGTATAGATGAAAGGGAAATACTAAAATAGGTGTTAGGAGAGTGTCAAATGGGACACACTAATAAAGGTGTATAATTTACAACACTACATTTAGCCCCCAATTTAGTGAGCATGATCTTATAGTCATACTCTTTGTAAAGTAGAAATGAAGAGATAGAGCATTTGAGAGCAAGAAAAACTAGGGATAGGATAATGTTGAGGGATGATCGAGCCCCCAAGCATATGATCCTATCAATCCATGCAAGTAACCTTCAAGTATAAACAAAAGAAAACAACTTTAGTACAAAATCGTAATGTTCCAAGTCACCTAGTTAAGGAGACATTAGTAATCAAAATATCTTATCCACTAATATCATTCTTGATATGTTATTGTAGGAGCACAAGTGGACTTATAGAAAGAACAAGGATTTACACCAATTTAAAGCACAATAAACCATGATCCAACACTAGCAAAGTGCATTATGCTATGGGTTCATGGGAGAGAAAGAAGAAACATGGATTCCATGAGCTAGCAAGATGTGTTATGCTAGGTGATCTATGGAGGAAGGAAGAGTCAAGTATAGAAAGCTATATTATTCTAGTTCCACTCATCTTGTGAAAATATCATTTTAGGAGTTAAGAATCTCATATAAGAGTTAGGTCTAGTTTGGAGAATGCAACAACTTGTATAAGACATGCAATTTAAAAACTATGTGTCTAGTTTTAGGAATGAAACATCTCATCTAATATTTTAGGTCTAGTTTTGAGAATGTACACTTCATATAAGACATGCAATAAGGAAAACCAAGCAAGGAATTATGTAAGAAAATTTGCTACTTGAATTGAAGAATATTATACAAGGAGGCCATGATGTATGCCCCCATTAAGATGTCAACATAACCCTATGTTGAGGTCTTAAGGAAGATAGAAACAAGGATACACACCTTCATCACTAAGGAGATATCCTTTAGGAAACAATGTACACAAATCCAAGCTAAAGAGACATGACTCTTATAAGCAAGGAAATGATAGTTGTACAAGAGATAACTTGCAACAAGTGTAAAGGGATCCTTTTGACAAATAAAAGGAGGAAGAGATGTTTACCCAAAGACATCTAGCTCCGATGATAGAGGGGATCTTTGATAAAGATAACATCTCTAAAAAGAACGAAAATAAGAATACACACCTTCTCCAATGTTTAGGAAAAAGTGGATTCTTAGTGAAGGATCGCACACTTTCACTAAGGAGATATTGTTCATGAAAGATGTATCATTTCAAATAGAGAATATATCATAACCAAGGAACATACATGTACTCGCATGAAGGATAATTCTATGAAAGAAATGACATCAAGTGACAGATGCAACTCAACAAAGGAAAGTTGAATATTTGGAAAAGAAGGAGATGAAAGAAATACCAGTCTTTCCACCAAAGCATGGAGAGGAGGACACCAAAAAGAGATAATTTATAAAAGAAACACTCTTTGAAAATAAATAAAAAGATCTTATTCAGGGATTCATTCTCCTTACAAGAGGGATAGAATCCTCAACAAGGATATGCATGTCCACAATATAGAAGGGTTCATTATAAAAGATACCATTCAATAAATGGTAAGTGGGTCCTTATGAGAGAGAAGGATTTTATGAATGATTGTAGACTTCCAACACTAAGAAAACTACAACAAATCCTTGTGATTTTCTCCATTTTATGCTCTATTTTTTTCTTCCACCCACTGTGTTAATGTAATTTTTTCCAATTTTTTGAAAACATCAATGCTATTTATTGGGATGGTGCATTTTTGGCATGTATTTGCGCCGATCAGGACAATTCAATGCTAATTAAGGCATTAATTTGCACCAAAAGTAGCACCATAGTTAGCGTCGATATTAGCTCCAAGTGTGGCACTACCGTTAGTGCCGCCCCTTGACTCCGAGTTTAGCTTCGAGTTTAGCACCACTTTTAGCTCTAGTTTTAGCTTCAAGTTTAGCTTTAGGTGTAGTGCTAGTTTAGATACTCCTATGTCAAAGAGACTTATTTATATGTCTCATCAATGATGTAAAATAGTGAAATGTCAACAAGATATGGGCATATCGAGGATAGAATCACTTATGTCACATTGAAAAGGTATATCTACAAGTGCTCGACGAAACACAACTCTTAGATATAATGAAGTAATGTCGATGCGACATTGAGATATTGATAAGACAAGATCTTCAAGTAATGATCAAAAGCATGCACCAATCTACCACCGGGAAGGTGAGCAACATATGTAGTAGAGTGGTATACACCGCAACCCCACAACAGGAAGCCTTGAGCAAGGTAGTGGTACAGTAAACAATAGAAGGGAAGGGCAAAACCTTGCCATATTGTAGTTGGTATAATAAGATATTGCGGTAGTATGATAATCATGGAATCATTACAATTTATAGCTGTAAATGTAGCAAATCATGTTAGTCACAATCCATTTGAATAAATCATTTAATGAATCAAGAATATATCCCACCAAAATACTATAAAACTCTAATAAACACACTCTAAAAATTTGGTCAAAATATTATTTTTAGGCATAGCCCACCAAAATGGAGTTTTTATTTTAATAAACATACAATAAAACCTTTGTTGAAACCTTATTTTTTGGCATATATTGCCAAAATGGAGAAGTGTTTCAATAAAGAATGACAGAGAATGGTAAGGAGATGTGTGTGATAGGAGGCATAGGATTCATTGTTGTTTATTTCATTCCTACTCTAATCAACAAGGGTTACAATGTTCATGCTACAATTTGTAATCCAGGTATTTAATTGACATATTTTTTTTCATAATCTCAAAGTCCTAAGGTGCTTTTGAAGTATCAATGTATCCTATATAGGGTTTAGAATGACTTCTTTTAACTTAAAAAAATAATTCAGATGCTTTTGAAGTATCAATGTGTCCTATATAGGGTTTAGAATAATTTATTTTAATTTTAAAAAATAAATAAATGATGTATTTTCCTATGATTAGATAATGTGGAGATCTCCTAAATCTTCCCTAGCACACTGTCCTCTTTCGCACTGTGTTCATTACTCCAGTTGCTAAGGTTTTACATTTTACATCTTTAATATCTTCATGATAGTGGCTTTTAAATAGATCTCATTCTTTTCTTTAATCTTTATCATATAACCTTTAAGTTCCATAATCCACCTTCAATCTCTTCTAAGAACGTTGTCTTAATCTAGACTGCATAGTATGCATATAAAGCAAGTCCTTCATACCTACCATTGTTCCAAACCACCACTCACTGCCTTGCTTAAAATGTTGCCTCCATAAGCACAATAGCATCTTTTAAAATCATGGTTGCCAATGATTGAGCATTAAGGTCACTACTTTCATCAAGATACAATGAGATTTTTTTCTTCAAACTTAAGGCATTATGCAAGATAACATTGTGAATTGTTTGTTGTGTACAATTTGATTTTCTTGCACATTTACTGCTTTGCTAACTACCTTTAAGACTGGATATTGCACCATCAGCTACAATTTCAAACAACTCACTCACTGTCACTTGAAGATTCCTTTCATGAGAATCCTTGTATAAAATCAAACTATGCCCTATAGACTACCTACTTACTAATATAGGGGACTCATTGTTTCATGGTATTTTGAGTTTTATTTAGAAGGGGTTAATATGTGGCATTTTTATGTGCAAGAAGAATAGATTGTGATGCAATGTTTTAGTATGGATGATTTAGGAAAAAATGGATTGCTATTGGTGTCATAACTAGGTTGGATTGTAACTTGAGCCGGTGCAAAACACTTCTAGGTGTTTTCGCTCAGATGTAGAACTTGTGTGTAGGAATTTCCAAATATCCAACAAAGGAAGTTCCTACATTGTAAAGATAAAATCATAAATATGCTTATCTAGTTTCTGATCCAACCTTATATCTTTAATATCCAATAACGAAAGTTGGTACATTCTAAAGATAAAATCATAAATTTGCTTATCCAGCTTCTAATCTAATTTGAGGTCTTGAATATCGAACAAAGAAAGTTCCTATATTCTAAAGATAAAATCATAAATTTTATTGGTCCAATTGGAGATCCAATTTCAGGTCGTGAAGCTCCAATAGAGAAATTTCCTACATTCTAAAGATAAAATCATAATATTTGTTTTGTCCAATTTGAGGTCCAATTGTAAGGATTTTTCTTTTTAATTATACTTTTTGACATTTGTCTTGATACAAATTGTTACTTTAGAATTATGGTATTTATTTTCTTCTAATGTTTTCAACCCTTATTTTAGGGAAGAGCTCCGAAGATGGTTCCTTCAGATGGAGACTACACTTTTTCACTATAGGTTCCATCTAGAAACACCAGAAGCTCAGGTATTTTCATACACAGGTACAACAGAGTTTAAGGTTACCTTGTTCTCCTTGATACAAAATGTTGTCCTTCAATCCATCTTAAGCAACATTCACTATTATGGAATTCATCATTGTACCTTTCATGCATTCGATTTATTTTTTATGTGGAAACATGTCGTCTCTGTCTTTGCAAGTGATGACTATTGTGTAAGATTTTAATCTACATGACTGCACCTCATGTTCAATTCTTGTGATTGTTACAATGCTTGGGGATACTTACTTTTAATCATACTGTTAATGAAAACTATCTTGGAATCCTTGATTATTAGTTTTTTCAGAATCATGGCTATGTTGATAGTGGAATGTTCTTATTAATAAGGATAAATCTTTATCAATAAGGAGATTACCCCTTACCAATATACTCGAGTATCCTTGCAAAGATTGATCTTTAATGCTTCATGGATGGTTTACTTGTGATTATCCTTCTCAAATGAAACAATAGGGCAATAGGCTAGGCTCATCCCTTCTGGGAGCCACATTTCACCCCACATGATGTAACCAGATAAAAAAAATAGCCTAATTTTATCTATACCTGCACAATGAGGAAACATGTTAGATAAAATTAGCATATGATAGATATGTTTGATAACTTTCTTGTTTTCCTAGACATCTATGGTCTGGAATTTATTTGAATGCACATGATGATCAAATTATATGTTTATAGATGTATGCACATATTTTGACTGGTGATCCTTCATTGCTCTAACAACACTCTTCTCACTCAAATGTAGGGAACATATGAGTAGCAAGGAAGACATCAAATTGGAGGCTTAGACAAGCAGGAAGACTAAAGATGATGCAAAACAAAGTAACCAGGATTTGTCATTGAGGCAATGATGGGTCCCCTTTCTCTTTATGTGCATTTTTCTCTTTTGTATCTATAAATGTATAGTTTTTCGATTATATCCATTTAAATAGTCAATTCCATGACTTTTTGTAGAACAACATACATTTACATTATCAATAAAGACTATATTTTTGAAAGGATTGTGTAATATTTCTTATATTATATGCATCCGCATAAGTGCAATCTAGTAATATAATCTTTTGATTTTATTTATGTACATGAATGTAATGTAGTAGAAATAAAAATTTACTTTACTCTTCATTTGAAAATCACAAAAGCTCTACCTGATTGGGCTATTAACTTTTGTGTCTTCATGAACATATGTTGATACAAAATGAATGGAAGAAGCATCCAAGTAATCCTATTTTTTTCTACGAAGAATTCATACCAAAGAGTGAACAATTTAAGGATATTGCAATAGGTAATTTGTATCAACACAAATAATATTACTAAAGCATTTCAAAGTTTAGGCCATAAGAATCATCCTTTTTAAAACATGGATTGTGTTGTAGCCAAAATTCCATCCTAATTATTTTTGCATACTTCCATTTTCACTCATCTCTTACATCCACCATATGCATAGAATCCTCATGATAATAACTTAAATTTAATAAAATCCCTCACGTGAGCTTCCAAATAAAACCCTTGATCATGACATCAAAGTATATTCCTCCTTTGAAATGCTCCTATGATTGCTCATAGCATATCACCAAGACAACACCATGTCAATGAGAGTGCCTACAAAGTCTCCCCGACATTAGCACAAAGCACAAATTAGAAATGTAGATGAGACACCCCTATGTTGAAGAGAATTATTTATATGTCTCATCGATGATGTAAAATAAGGAATGTCAAGAAGATATAGGCATATCAAGGAGAGAATCACTTATGTCACATTGAAAAGGTATATCTAAAAGTTCTCGGTGAAACAACTCTTGGATATAACGAAGTGATTGTCGATGAGACAGTGGCATATTGGCAAGAGACACTAACTTGTCTAATTGACATTGACAACCAACATCAACGGAACATAAGATCTAATGTGGATGATACATTGAGATATTAGTAAGACAAATAAGATTGTCTCATTGAAAATCTTCAAGTAATGATCAAAATAATACACCACTATACCACCAAGAAGGTGAGCATCATATGCGATAGAGCGGTATACACCAGAAGGGAAAGTTAAAACACCTCCATACCGACATATCTAAGAAATAATGGGAATTTTAATTAAAAGTCTATTTGAAAGTTATGAAATGATGATTAGTTCGATTGATGTAACTAACAAAAATATCAATGAGACTACCGCTATTAATGAAGAACTTGATCATAAAGGTGGCACAAGCACCATTTATGAACCAAGGCTAGATGAAGTGTCCTGAAATTTGATAAATATGACCTCAAAGAAGTTGAAATCATTGTGAATTGTAATTGAAGGATTTGGAGAACCAAGTTGGATGGCGGTAGGTAGCTAGAAATTTGTAGCATTTATCCAAGTAAGTGGTTTAGACTCAGCTCAAAGTATTTTCTCAGTAAGTAGATGAAAGCATTGCATGAGTAGGGTTGAGATGGAAAAAACCCCAGACAAACAAAAAGAAGAAAGATAGAAAACTGAAGCTATGCAATTGAATCAAGACTTAATCAATTAGTGTCCTGGGTTTGGGCCAAAATATAGAAGAATAGCACAGCGTAACCTATCGTGTGTTACATTAGTAGATAAACAAAAAAATGTGGGAGATGAATGGACTTCATGTAGGGGTTACGATCTCTTTATTTATCATTATAGGAAGAAATTATAGCATAGCCCAGTATCAAACCCATGGAATTTTAATTTGGGTAAACTTGTAGTACCCAACATCTTTGTGAACATAGAGTTAATCAAGGTGTTGGCAAAGAATTACAATCTGAAGATGAGAGAAATTCATTTTCCTAATGGGTCATAGTTCATGGTCATAAAGCCAGATTATATTTCCATGATTTTTTGGCTAGACACCTCCCTGAAAACAAAATTACGAATCAGAGACTTGTTGGAGGATACCACACCATGGAAACAAGTTATAATAGGTGGAAATTTCCTCTACATAGGATTAAATGTGTGAGTAACCAAACTATGAGGTTCTCTAGTGAAGATAATCCCCCATTCTCTATGGATTTGTTTGAAGAATACTTTCAATACACTTATTACTCAGCTGGTCAAGTACTGGGAATTGATGTTCCTGAGAACATGAAAATTTCTCCCATGGTTTTAGCCATAGACATCTAGAGCCATAATGCCCGACCCTATGTTTATGAAAATTATTTATTGGAGGCCATCAATAATTCCCTCAATATCATCAAGAATGATAGTGAAGCCATTAATTTCAAGCACTATTCTCTTTTCATGCACATGATATTATATGAAGGGCGGGTGATGGGGATATGGGTGAGGAATTAAGAATAAAAGACTTAGATAATGATGGAAATTCAAGGACTGTACAAATGTGGACATTTGTGTGGGACAACAAGTGTGGGAGGTCCCACTACCTATATTTTGAGGAATATTTTGTCAAACCACTATACAAGATGCTAGGCCACAAATGTGACTACAACCTCTCCCCAAAGATCTTGAGATTTATCTGACCAAAAGATATGGGTCATGAAGCAGGGATAAATCACAATTGGGGGGACTAGTACATGTTTGGGGATTGTACTATTATCAGGGTTTATGGATTTGAAGTTGCACCTTAATTGTTGCCTAAGACTATGCCAAATAGAGTTTCTTATTTAGAGATCATAAGGCAATTTTCATTTTCAGCTTTCATGCATTTAAAGAGCTATGGGAGGAAAACTTTCATTCCTTCCACTTTATTCTTTGGTGATTTCACTATTATCTCTTATTTAGGCTATGACTTTGTTAGTGGTAAACTAGATTATTATGGCTTGCCAATCGGCAACAAAAGAGAAAAGTTTGATCTTGAACACTTCATTTGTGATGCCAAAAGTTTTCAGAAATTGAAAGGGTATGAGCATAGTTTCCTTTTAGAAGATGTCATCAAAAATTGTGAAGAAAAAGAAATCATGATGAGAATGAATGCCTACAATAGGGTTATGATGGTTGAGGCTTGGAAGGTGAATAATAACCCAGGCTACGTAGGGGCTTTCCCTTAGGTACATGATCCCATAGAAAGAATTGAATAGTTAATCCTCCATGAAGAAGAACTGATAAGAGATGTTCCACTTCTGGCATTTGAAAGAGGAAGGGGCATCGGTCCTAGGAGGAAAGTAGAAAATATCACACCACTAGATCACTTATCACCTCAACCTACTCCTTAAGTGAGCTTTTCAGTTGGCTCCCCATCCATGAAAGAAGATTACACTGAGGAGGAAGAAGGAGTTTCATAGTTTAATGCTCCTATTATACCCCAATATGATATTTCATTGGAAAGAAGTGTGATCACCTTTGAAGCCTCTGATGAGTTCTCAAATGATGTGAGGCATCATGCAAGTTAGGAATTTTTTGTAGATACTTTTGTGCAGACCCCTAAATTTAAGTCCTTTATATATGAGTATAAAGGAAGACTAATAAGAGAAAGGTTAAAGGACATTGACCCTAAGAAAGAGGCTTATGCCTTGAAAGAGTTGTAACATGAAGTTGATAGGGAAATGAGAAACATGACTACTGAGAGAGGAAGAGCATTATTGCAAGAAGCTAGAGTTATGCTCCTTCCTAGGTGAGATATTAGTTCAGCCATTATGTTTGACAAATTTTTGAAGAGAAAGAATAAAGATTTGCAAATAACGGATGAAGTAGGTAACAGGGTCTATACAAGGTCAGGGTACAATCCTGATAATACCACTTTGCAAATTTGGGCTCTTTACCCCTTAGGAAAGAAGCCTTCTCTCATTGACCATAATCAGATTTTTGGACATCTCTTGGTGCAAAGAGTAGGGGAGATAGATCCCTTGGAGAATATTGACTTGAATGTGAATGTAGCCAAATTCACCAAAGCCTAGATCCAAAAGCTAGAAAGAGATAACCAATGGCTAATAGAGGGAAATGATAGGTTGAAACAAGAATTAACCAACCAAAAAGATAGGATACATGCTTCTCCAAGGCTTTACTCTCCTTTAATTGAACATGAAAGAAAAGTGTTAGAGGCAATGTATGAGACTACTCAATGGAAGCATAAATTTGAAAAGGCTCAAAAGGAACAAGAAGAACTAAAAAGAAAATTGAACGCTACTAATTTTGAAGTAGCATCAAGGATAATTTGTATGAAATTCAAAGATATGTGCCAACATGCAGATGGTGTCTGGCATGCTCACAGTGGAACATACAAGGCCCTCGTGGAGCATGGAAGTTTTCTTGATAGGATGAAGGAAATGGAATCCCATATCAAGGAAAAAGATGGAGATAATAATTCTTTTCTCAAAGAATGTTAGAGCCTCATGAATACACATGAACACTTCTAGAATATCTTGACATAGGAATTGTTTGACTTCAAGCAACCACTATGTATGGCCATGCCAAATTTCTTTGAAGAAAAATTTTTGAAGGATCAGGAAACTTGGAAAAATGAGATATCAAAATATTTGCTAGGCATCCTTGATGAAATCAATGATGAGGATGAGGTACTTATGAAAACATACAAGCAGCTCGGGAGGATTGTTGGATTGGGGAATGTAATGAAAAATACTCTATAGAATGTAAACACTTATGCCTAGGAGAAATACATTGATCACATGTCAAAGTTTAATTTGTTCCTTGCATGAGTTGTATGAGGAGGTAGTTAGAGTTTGGTTGTTGTGGATGCATTAACATGGTGCTTGATCCTTGAATAGATCTTAGGAGGTCATGGGCACTTGGTGATGATTAACAGACTGTGGTGCATCCAACACTAAACTCTTTTTAAGTTTCTATGTTATGTTAATTATGCTTTAGTTAAGAAATGATGTAACTTTTGTGAACACACCTGAAGCTTGTTGCTTCCCGTACAAATAGGGAAACCAAGGTGAAATTTTGATCATCATATCATCATCATTCCAATCCATTAGAATAGATACTAGACCATCTCATCCATGTTTATTCATATCAAAATAACTCATGTTATGTATGTTTATATTTTGAGCAATATAATGGTGCAGATACATTATAACTCGTAATCCATTTTTAGTGTTCAATTATTGTGTTGATTTTTATACTTATTTATTGCTTTGTTGTCTCCAAAGTGGTCTTTTCAAGTTGTTTAAATCTATAAGATTTATTAGGGCACATTTGTTGTTACTATGTGGATGCTTTGATTAGTTTCTGGTTAGGTGTGAATTAAAATCCTTTCAACTAATTTACTTTAATTGGTTCATTTTAAGGATTAAAGTCCTCTTAGAGATTGGCACCCTCTTATGGTCTAAAAACCCATGTTTTTGAGACCCAACATATTGCAAATAACTCTAAAAATTTATAAGTCTATGAAACAGTGTATATTATCTTATACTTGTATATTCTATGAAACATTCCTTATTTTCTATGAAACATGTTGTGTAGTTTTCGCACACATGCCCCATTGAAAGTAGGGACCGTCTTTTGCTTTTGATTCTGATGCTTTGGCCCTTTGGTTCTAAAATTTGGTTGCTCTGAGATGTGCTTCAATGCTTATCTTGCTTGTGCACGTACCCCTTCTAAAGTAATGCTTTGAAAATCTTGAGTCTTGGGGCATATTTTAGGTTTTTCTTTGTTTTTGGGAAAATTCCTTCTGGATGGGATTCCCTGAGTGCCTTGGAAACCTGATGAAGGATTGTTTTGCATTGTTTTCAAAAATTTGGGCACTTCACAGAATTCTGCTTCCTTTGGATTTTCTTGAAATTACGTTGTGCCTTCGGATCCCTGAACCTATTGTCTTGTCATTGCATTTATGCTTCTTGTACGATTCTGCAACTTGCCTTTATTAGATTTAAACAAGATTTATGCTAGAAATTGAGTCACTTACTTTGGTGAAATATTTGTAGAAGCTTTATTTTAAATTACCACTGTTGAATCTTGTGTTTGAGTTGTGATTGTTTTCTTTGGTTAGATTTTTCTTCGTGATTTCTTGCATTTGCTTGCACTCTAGTATTTTGTACTAGTTGCTGCTATTTTGATTACTCATCACTCATGGTATGTTACTGCAACCTAATCTTTTAATTGACAAGTTATAATTGCTTCATGGTTTTTGTGCATTCCTTGAGTCAAGATTGTGATATGACAAAGTTTTATAGAAGAGCTAGGGTTACCCATTTTGGTTTGATTCCCTTCTCTGTACTTTGTGTTTCCTTTCCTTCTACTCAGTTGTGAATTAGTATGGTTAACCATGGCTCAAATTGATCATTATTTTAGATTTCATTCTCCAATGTACCGAGATGTGGTTTCACCTAGCAATCCTTGACCTTCGATGAAATCACGTCCTAGGCGAATTGAAACTGTTTGTTCATTATTCAAATCTGATAGTCGCCTTGTCTTAGTTGGGTTGTAAGGGAGTTTGTAGGAGGATTAGCATAATGAAAAGGGTGAGTTGGGATCCAAACTATACTTCATCACAGTATCTTAGGGTTTCCCTAATTAAAATCATTGCTCACATTGATTAAATCATACCTTACAAGGATTGGAGATCTAGACTCTTAATTTTCTAATCAAAATGAATTGAATCCAAGATTGAGTCCCCGATTTCCTATTCATTTGATCGATCTAGGAAAAATCATGACAAAGTCAAATATTTCAGGTTATCAAATATCTCATGGATTTTCATTACATTAGGAATTCCTCGATTTTCCATCACTTTATTGTTTCCCCGAAAATGTGCCTAAAACATGAAAACTACATTGACTCTGTGGAATTCCTTTGCCTTAGGATTTTATCGAGATTCCATTAGTCCTTCATTTTCCATAGATGTGTGAACTCTTTCTATTTTCTCATATTTCCCTCCCTAACAGAATTCTCAAAAAACTTGTTGAAAGTGAGGAATTAAGAGAATGCATGAGTTGATTGTTAATGATTTTCATTCACGTAGTTGATTTGAACTATCTAATGATGTTTTGTGCCCTTTATTTTTATGTGATGATGTGATTGAATGATTTATGTGTGAACATAGCTTCTCCATTGCTAAATTCCTTTTGGCTCAAAATTCCTAAAAATTCCTTTCTAGCCTTAAATCCGTGAGGGGATGAAAAACTCGAGATTTTAAAGGAGTAATCTTTATGATGTTTTAGGAAATTTTGTTCATTATGAGACTTGTTTTAGGGATGAATATGTAATTTTATGGTGGAATAACTTGGATTTTCATGTTGTAATCGATCTTTATTGTGGTCTATTTTCTACATGTAGGCTGAATCAAGCAAGGTCGTTGTTGGAAGGACTAAGGGCAAGGTAATGGATCTGAGAGAATCAAGTTGGACATGAAAAGCAAGATCCATGAGAGAAATTTGGCTTCCATATGGTCATAAGTGACAGTTACCAATGTTGGGAGATGGGATTATGAGGATTTTAAGGAAAGACAAAACAAATACAAACCTCCTCTTGCAAAAGTTAAGGACCATCATGGATTACATAGAGGAGAAATTGATGAGTGATGGAATGCTCTCTTCTTCAAAGAGTTTTTGAACCTTGGGACTAGTATGAATCATTGTAGATTAAGCATAAGGTTCTGAGGAGGATACATAAGCAGGGGTAGCAGGTAGGGAATACATTAAGGGATATTTAAAGCAAAGGTATTCCATTCTTTGAGATAATGACCAGGAGGAAAAGGTTTGCACTGAAGAATCTGAGCTTAGAGAAATTGAGGAAATGGTTGCATGAAGTTTATGCCACGATGGATGATGGATCAGTCATAGTTCACCACTTGGATGATGCAGCCACATATATTGTAGTTATGGAAAAACACCAAACCCTCTAGGTGGAATGGGATAAAATTATCAAGCAAGCAAGAGAAGATATTAGATTTTTTGAGAGAAAGTTTAAAATATTAATTATTTCACCTTTGGCAGACTTGGAGAGGATTTTCTTGATGGTACAAGATAAGGTGGCATGCGATACAGACAAGAGAGAAGGCATTTAATGCAGGGCTACATCAAAATTTGTGCTTTCCCATTATTCCTTCTTCATCCTTCGCATGCATTGGATTAAGCTACATTGGAGAACCTAGGCCAGCCTAGATGAGTTCAAACATTTAATGCAAATATTGTTTTATTCTAGAACCTTCCTAGGCCTACTTGTTTTTGGCCAATTATTATTGTAACCCTAATTGGACTGACATACCTTGGGATTTCTATAAGTATGGCATTTTTCCTCATTTGTAGGGGCTAGATAGTTAGATATTGAAGGGAATTAAGCAATAGAGCAAGAATTAGAGCTATAAGTTAGTTTTATTTTGAAGAAAGTGTTGTATCACAAAACACTAGAACTGTTGCTACTCTTGGATGATTCAATATAAGTGAAGAAATTGTGCATTGGTGACCTTTCTTGTGTTGGTTTATCTTGCATGGTTCTTGTTGTTTTATCTTTTGAAATTGCTCAAAGTTATTTGATATATGTTAGATTTAAAGTTAGATATGATTCAATGGTGTTTATGGTCTAATGCTTGAAGTGTTTGTAGCAACCCTTGGCCCATGCTTTTGTAGTTAGTTGATTGTGAATTGCTTAGTAAAGTTAACCTGGACCATATATTCATTGTGCTTAGTTCAATTGTGAATATTGTTCATTTCAATTTCAATAAGGTTGTTTTGGATGAATGTTCATGATCTTAAAATCTTTAATGCCTTAGAATATTGCACTATTTCTATAAGATTACAGATTGAATCTAGGTTAAATAGGAATTAGTTTTGAAGGGATTGGTCCATTTCAAGTACTTTATCATTTGTATTATTAATCTTAGAAGTAGTTTTAATTTTAGAAATATCTCTAAAACATTTATCTTTTTCTATTTCTTTTATCATTTGTGTTAGATTTAGGACTTGAAGTATCACCATATTGCAAGATCTAATAATTTTTAGATTCCAGTATTTGTTTGTAGTAAGGACCTTTTATGACTTCCAACATTTTCACATAATCACTAAGTTGTCTTTTGCATTGTCAAGACCTGAAATTAGAGACCTTGGGGTTATCCCTTGAGGCTTGCTGATAGAGATTTACCTTTCAAGAGAGATAGGATATCATATTCTTTCTGAGTTGTTGTCATGCAGAAAACACCATCAATAGATTGGTTCTAGAAGGATGGCCTAAATAAGCAAATTGGATCAATTTTTGTCTTCCATTTCTCCTCAAAGATTCAAAAGAAGAACCAGATCTACTCCAGGAGGAGGAAATTCAAGTACTGCAACCTCCTACCAGGTCAAGAAGGACCAAAAGAAGAGGAGAGTCATCATTTTCTCTACCACTGCCATCATCTCCATCATCCTCATCTTCATCTGACTCTGAAGCCATTCCCATTCAACAAACACTAATGGATTTCTTACCCAACAATCCCTCACCCCTGTGCTTCAATGTTTACAATCATATGCCTAAAAATCTTGAGTGTTTTTTCTCTAGGTTTCATGTTAATGATCCCAAATGGAATGCAAAGGAGCATATTAGGATTTTTAAAACTACCCTTAAGGATAGGGGAATTAATCATGATGATGTTTCATGTATACTTTTCTCATATTCCCTTGGGGATGAGGCATTTTATTGGTATAACAATTTTCCTACTAGGTCTATCACTGCTTGGCTTCAATTGGAGACTGCATTTTTATAAAAAATTGAGAGTCAAATCAGTGCCAATGAGTTACTTCTACAGTTTACTAGAGCTAAGAGGGAGGTGAATGAACCAATAGGGGCTTTCAATAATAGATTTCATATGGATTATGCTAGGCTACAACCCCCTTATGATGTAGATGATGCTTCTACCAGGGAAGTTTATTATGAGGCTTTGGATAGTTTAACATCTACCTTTATGAAATGGAGAGAAAACCCTCCCGCCAGCCTACTTGAAGCTTATGATGTGGCTGCTAAAGTGAGTATAGACTTAAGACAACACTTTTATGGACCCTTTCCATTAGCTAACCAAACACCTATGTTGAGTCTTGTCCCTCAATTACCCTTGGTTCCACATCCAGGTCAAATTACAATCGAAATATGAACTAGCTTGCATTCTTTTATCAACAAGATAATATACCTAGTTACTTGCAAAGCTTTGAGATATTTAATCAATCCTTGAACCATGTGTTCCATCCTATTTATATGTAGAATTTAGCTAGTATTGTTCCTCCATCAAACAGTGCAAAAAAGGATAGGCTAGATGAACTCACAGAGGTTGTAAAGAAGTTGAACATCGAAGTCACCTACCTAAGGAACTAGAATAGTCAATCCCAGGAAGCCCAAAGGGGAATTTATTCCAACTATAGTTTAGATAATAGGGATATGATGCCAGGTCAGGGGAAATTTTTTGATAGAGGATAACATTTTTATGGAAACCAACACCCAGCGCCAACATTTGATGGAAGGAAACCACCACGTCAGAATAGGATTTGGGATATGATGCTCAACAATGGAGGAGTCCAAACATCTCTGGACTAGCCAAATAACCACGAGAAATCTAGTGGATTTTACTTGACTAAGGTAGCTCTTTTAGGATGGTGTAGACTTCATAACACAAATCAACACTCTAAGTTGGACTATCAAGAATTCTAGACTATTGCATCAATTTTCTAGTAGGAAGTCCAACATGCAAGTAGCAATTTGAGTGGAAAAGAGATAGTGCCATCTAATCCTTATGACATATCAGTCATGGTGGTGAATCATGTCCCATTTCCAAGAAGTGAAGAGAATGGACGAGAAGAAGAAGAAGATAAAGGTGTTGAAACAAAACCTGTGAATAGTGGAGAATCTATAGCTCAACCTTTTGGAGGTAATGAGGAGAATGATAATGGTCCACTAGATGAAGAAGAGTCTACAATTGAAGAGGTTCATATGTATTTTCAAGTGCCTACTCAGTACTTCACGAAGGGAGGCCAATCTGATGTTGATAAAGGAAGAAGCATTGAAAATAGCAAGGACAAGTTTGTGGATGGTTCTAATGCCGATTGCTTTTCCATGTGTACAAAGTAAATAGGAGACTATGTGGTGGAAGAATTCAAGAAAGTCAAAGTAAGTCTCTCTGCTTATGAGTTGTTAAGAGTTGTTACAATTAGGGGTGTGGTACTAGGGTCTCTTAAAAGAGGTAAGCTTTCTAGACAAAAGGGTGCTTCAAGCCAAGCTGATACAGATACTTTAAATGAGGTACTTATATTTAAAACAAGCTTGGGAAATTATGTACTAAAATTTGACCCTCAAGGATTGGATGTTGATGAAATCCTTATGTTACACGAGATGCCTAAGGAACTTACTCATAAATCCGACAGTGTTGAAGCATTGATAGAATCAACACAAGAGGTGGAAGAACAAGTATAGTTGCCAGATCATACACAAGAGGTAAATTGAATTGCAATGAGTGAGGTTCCACCAAAAGAATCTCAACAAGCCACTGGTGAATTACTTGTAGAGGAGCCAATTGCCACTAAATATGAGAAAGGCATGATAGTAAATGTCAGGGCAGCTCTGGAGGAGATTGAGTCTTTGGTATAGGAACTTCCAAAAGTTACAGATGCATATCCTAATGGATATGATGAAGAACCTAAAGAAGGAGTCAACATTCCTGATGGTTGTGAACACAAGTCTGAACCAATGCCAATAGAGGAAGAATTTAGGGAGTTCTCCCATTTATCAAATTCCATTTTTTCTATCTATTGATGAATTGAGCACTAAAAATTCATAAAATTTATGTGTTAATGATGATCATGGAAATACTCCAACAAGTGAAAAGTTCCATGTTGATAATTCTAGATTTTTTCAATCTAAATTTGCCTCCAATTCCATTTTGCATGTTTCCAACATGAGAGGATTGTTGTACCATCAGTGGAGACCTCCTAATGATATATATGTCAGCTCTTAACAATTGAAGAATGATGAATACCACATTCAGTCTACAACAATACAACATTAGGTTGTTTCTTTCCTTACTAAATTTTTTGAAGCTAATCAATTTGATTATTGAGGTATAGGAAAGACAACTTGCATATGGATTGATCATGGTTTCAATGAGTTGCCTCAATTGCTGATTATTCCTGATTATGAGGTTGAATTTGAATGTTGCATCATTGAGCCTTATTTAGCTGAACACAAAGACAAATTTGCATTCTTGAGGACTATTACCATCACCTTGTTGCTTGTCTATGCATTGATTAACTATATGGGGGTGGGACTCAGTTCGCCTTGTCTGATCATGAGTCACTTTGGGTTTCTTTGTACATAATGCTGATTTTAATAAATGAAGCTTGCTCTACTTTTATTTCTATTTTTCTATTTTTTTTTCTTTAGGATAGATTGCTTTAGGATTAGTTTTCTTTGCTTATTTTAGGTGGGTTTTGGTTTGCTTCTGTTTTAGTTAGTTTAGGTTTTCTTTGAGTAGGTTTTCTTTTGCTCCACTCTTGCTTTGGGCTTTCCTATTTTCTTTTGGGTTTGTTGCATCTACATGGCAATCATTTTATTATCTGGGGCTATTCTAAATATTTCTTTTACAAACTTTAATCATCCTTCCAAAGTTAGTTGGTGAAAATCCTTTATTAGGTGTCATATGTATTAAGTGTTATGAGTAGATGAGTCATGGGTTGGGCTAAATTTGGAATGTATTTAGGTCTCATATTTATACACGGATATGTAAAAATTACAAGGTGGATAAGGCCCTTATGAGGTTTGGTTAGGTGAAAAATATTATTTTTGCTTCAGTGCCACTATGGTTCTCAGCCCTGAGTGTGAACTTCATTGTTCATAGGTTAAAATAAGAGTGAAAAGAAAAGAAAAATGAAAAGAAGAAAAGAGAAAATATTGAAAAAAAATAAAAATGAATATTAGGAGTATTCAATCATCTCTACTGGGGCTATGGAGGGATGGATGGCAGTAGAGCTATGCTTGGGAGGACCACAACAATAACTTCATAAGAGCTATGGATGCCTGACTGGTAGCGAGGATCTATCTAGGATGCTTTTGTAGTTATAATCTTTCCGTAGCCTGGTCAGACCAAATTCGGTTCCTATTGCAACTAAGGAAATGGAAATGAATGCATATGCACACACTTTGACCCTAGTATAGGAAAGGTTTGCTCACCTATGGGGTTTGATGCTCCACCAAATTGGTGACCTAATGTAAGGACTGAAACTAGAGATTATGGGTTCTTGATTTCAGTTTGTCATTAAAATGCTCTAGAGCATTTACCTAGCAAGATTCACCATTTGTTGTGAAGTTTTTGCACACACACCCCATTGAAAGCAGGGACCCTCTCTTGCTATTGTTTCTAATACTTTGGCCCTTTGGTTCTAAAATTTGGTTGCTCTGAGATGTGCTTGAATGCTTATCTTGCTTGTGCACATACCTCTTCTAAAGTCATGCTTTGAAAATATTGAGTCTTGGGGCATATTTCAGGTTTTTCTCTGTTTTCAAGAAAATTCCTTCTGGGTGGAATTCCCTGAGCACCTTGGAAAATCGATGAAGGATTATTTTGCTTTTTTTCTGGAAATTCGAGCATTTCATGGAACTCTGCTTCCTTTAGATTTTCTCAAAATTTTGTCGTGACTTTGGATCCCCGAGCCTACTATCTTGTCATTGCATTTATGCTTCTTGTACGATTCTACAGCTTGCTTTTATTGGGTTTAAACAAGATTTAAGCTAGAAATTGAGTCATTTACTTTGCTAAAAGATTTGAAGAAGCTCAATTTTGAATTTCCATTGTTGAATCTTGTGTTTGAGTTGTGATTGTTTGTTTTGGTCGTATTTTTATTTGTGATTTCTTGCATTTGCTTGGACTCCAGGATTTTGTGCTAGTTGTTGCTATTTCGATTACTCATCACTCATGGTATGTTCATGTAGCCTACTCTTTTAATTGACAAGTTATAATTTCTTCATGGTTTGTGTGCATACCTTGAGTTGAGATTGTGATATGATGAAGTTCTATAGCAGAGCTAGGGTTACCCATTTTAGTTTGATGCCCTTCCTTGTACTTTGTGTTGCCTTTCCTTCTGCTCATTTGTGACTTAGTACAATTAATGATGGCTCAAATTGATCATTATTTTAGATTTCATGCTCCAATGTATTGAGTTGTGGTTTCACCTAGCAATCCCTGACTTTCAATGAAATCACGTCCTAGGCGAATTGAAATCATTCATTCATTATTCAAATCTGATAATCACCTTGTCTTAGTTGGGTTGTAAGGGAGTTTGTAGGAGTATTAGCAGAATGAAAGGGGTGATTTGGGATCCAAACTATGCACATCACAGTATCTTAGGGTTTCCCTGATTAAAATCATTGCTCACATTGATTAAATCATACCTTAGAAGGATTGGAGATCTAGACTCTTAATTTTGTAATCAAAATGAATTGAATCCAAGGTTGAGTCCCCAACTTCCTATTCATTTGATTGATCTAGGAAAAATACTGATGAAGTCAAAGATTTTTGGTTTTCAAATATCTCGCAGATTTCTGTTACTTTAGGACTAAGGGCAAGGTAATGGATCCCAAAGAATCAAGTTGGACATGAAAAGCAAGATCCATGAGAGCAAGTTGGATTTAGTATGGTCAAAAGTGACATATAACAATGTTGGGAGATGGGATTATGAGGAGTTTAAGGCAAGTTAATATAGATACAAAACTATTCCTGCAAAAGCTAAGGACCATCATAGATTACAAAGAGGGGAAATTGGTGAGTGATGGAATCCTCTTTTCTTCAAAGAGTTTCTGAACCTTGGGACTAGTATGAATCATTGCAGATTAAGCATAAGGTTCTAAGGAGTATACATAAGTAGGGGAAGAAAGTATGGAATACATTAAAGGATATTTACAACAAAGGTATTCCATTCTTTGAGATAATGACTGGGAGGAAAAGGTTTGCACCAAATAATCTAACCTTAGATAAATTGAGGAAATGGTGGCATGAAGTTTATGTCTTGATGGATGATGGACCAATCACAATTCACCACTTGGATGATACAGCCACATATATTGCGGTCATGGAAAAACACCAAACCCTCAAGGTGAAATGGGATAAAATTATCAATTAAGCAAGAGAAGATATTAAATCTATTGACATAAAGTTTAAAATATTAATTATTTCACCTTTGGCCAACTTGGAGAGGATTTTCTTGATGGTTCAAGATAAGGTGGGATGAGATAAATACAAGGGGGTAGGAATTTAATGCAAGGCTACATCAAAATTTGTGCTTTTCCATTATTCCATATTCATCCTTCCCATGCATTGGACTAAGCTGCATTGGAGAACCTAGGCCAGCCCGGATGAGTTCAAACATTTAATGAAAATATTGTTTTATTCTAGAACCTTCTTGGGCCAACATGTTTGTGGCCGATTATTATTGTAACCCTAATTGGGATGACATACCTTGGGATTTCTATAAGTATGGCATTTTCCCTCATTTGTAGGGGTTAAATAGTTAGATATTGAAGGGAATTAAGTAGTATAGCAAGAGATAGAGCTTGGAGTTACTTTTATTTTGAAGCAATTGTTGTATCACATAACACTGGAATTGTTGCTACTCTTGGATGATTCAATACAAGTGAAGACATTGTGCCTTGGTGATATTTCTTGTGTTGGTTTATCTTGCATGGTTCTTTTTGTTTTATTTTTTGAAATTTCTCAAATTTATTCGATATATGTTAGATTTAAGGTTAGATATGATTCAATGGTGTTTATGGTCTAATGCTTGAAGTGTTTGTAGCAATCCCTGGTCCATACTTTTGTAGCTAGCTGATTGTGAGTTGGTTTGTAAAGTTAGCCTGGACCATATATTCATTGTGCTTAGTTCATTTGAGAATGTTGCTCATTTCAATTGTAATAGGGTTGTTTTGGATGGATGTTCATGATCTAAAAATATTTAATGCCTTAGAAGATTGCACTATTTGTGTAAGATTGCAGATTGAATTTGGGTTAAACAGGAATTATTTTTCAAGGGATTGGTCCATTTCAAGTATTTCTAGTATTTGTTTGTAGTAAGGTCCCTTTGTGATTTCCAAAATTTTCACATCATCACTGAGTTGTCTTTTGCATTTACAAGACCTGACATTAGGGACCTCGGGGTTATCTCTTGAGGCTTGCTGATAGAGATTTACCTTTCAAGAGAGATAAGATATCATATTTTGTTTAAGTTGTTGCTGTGTAGAAAACACCATGAACAAAATGGTGTAAATATCCTATTCACTTTTAAGTATAATCATCAAAATTTTATTTTTATTTCTTTTCCCAGTTAATCTTGATTCCTTTTAGTGCAACATAGTAGGTTGCATGTTAAATTTCAAACATTTTCTTTGCATTTTTTTGTATATATTATTTTATTAATGCATCATTATGTAACAACAATTTCACTTCTGAGATATACAGTAAAAATAAATGAAAGCATATGTTTTATTTTTCAAGGGAAATCTATCGTGAATACCCTATGTCTTTCAGATAAGTGTGCAAGTGAAATAAGACATAACTGATTGAATCTATTTTTCTACTATATTCAATTGTTTTCTTATGTGCTTTTTACTTTTTGCATGTGGATTACCCTTAGAAAGAGACTTATACTTATCCTTTCTTAAATGAAGCCTTTACATTTCTTGTCGACGAAAGGAATTTACTACTTGACAACAAGTTCGTGAAATTCATACAAATTAAGATTGGTGTAAAAGGCCATCCCCGCAAATGTTGTTTGGTCTAGAATTATAATGGAAAATAAAAAAACTTGCTAGGAGAATAAAATAGGTTTTCAATTGTCCAAGTAGAACATAATATTACTGAAGCATTTTAAAGTTTAGGCCATAAGAATCATCCTTTTTTAAACATGGATTGTAAATAATTCTAAAAATTTAGAAGTCTTGGTCATTAACATTATTGTCTACTACAATGTCATCCACTATATCATTGTTAATGTTCATATGTTTTTTCAAGAATTTAATATTATCATCATCCTCATCTTGACCTACATCATCTTCATCATCATTGAAATTTGACTGTAGACCATCTATAATGTTACCAGATGTATTTGGATCATCATTTTCTATACCATCCATATTGTTGTGCTCCATAACATCATCTAACTCTGGATTGTTGTCTTCTTGTGCCTGAACATAACCATATTCAACATCATCATGGATGTCAATTTCTTCGATGTTCTCTAATGTGTCTCTCTCATTTGTTGGTCATCATTGTTTTGCTCAGTATCCACTAATGCATCGTCAAATACATGCCTTAATCTTGGATCATAATGTATGACAAATATCCATTTCAGGTCCAAAATATCTTCATAGAAAATAACCTAAACATGAATGACATACATTTATTAGACATATGTTATAACAATTTTATTGATTAATAAACACATGTATATATTTGCAATAAGCTATGAATTAATAGATTAATGATCACTACCGCTTCTTGTTTGAGTTAAAGAAATACCTGCTCACAATGAATTGGTAGAAAATAAGGCTCCTTATCCTCCGGTAGGAACAATGAGGAATCTATAGAAAACAATCCACTATGGGTATCATGTCTTTGTGTCCTCTCAAATGCTTCATACCATCTACGCTTAAAAATACAACATTTAAAAGAGTAGTAATCCAACTCAATAATTTCATGTATTTTCCCAACATATTGTAGATTCCCTTCAATTATATTCTTATCTTTTGAGCTTGATCGACTAGATTGCTCAAAGTCAACCATGATGCCACAATCAAAGGATCATGTCTTTACGTCTACACTTTCTACATGATAATGTCGACCATATGCCCACATTGCTGGATATTTCCTCGCCCGTGAAAGACTATTTATTTCAATGAAAACAAATATAATGATGAATATTAAAATAGTTAATACTGTCAAGACTATAAGGAGACAAAATTTTGTAAAATTCCAACTGTACCTTTCTTTCACATCCTCTAGACATGTTGATTTCATCTTTAGTTATGTCTGAATCTGTACCTGCATCTTCTATTTGATTTTGAATTTGTTCAGTAACCCATTCTAGTGTGCAATCTTTTCCCCATTCCCCAATCAGATGAGTGGAAAGTGGAGTATTCATTGGGTTCGATCTCTTAAACTATCTCCTTGCTTCTAACACTTCTCTCTTTTTATCATATAGATCAATCCATTTTTTCATAAAGTCCATGTGGTATAGAATGAACTTGTTGAGTATATAACTTTCATCTACACCTATTACATGTCAACATGTTTATTTCGAACTCCAAATTTCATGTTGTTAATTTGACAAATCAATTACGGAGTAAATTAAGGATTACAAGAAAAACAACCACACTGATCTTGAATTTACTTACTAATTTATACTTCAACAACATCAGATTGTGGTTTTTCTCCATCAATAATATCTGATGCATGTTCTTCATCCTAGACACATGGGCCATCTTCAAAATCCTTATCAAGGAATTCACACATGAAGAAAAATGCTTCATTCAATACATACCCTTTAGCCATGCAACCCTCTGGATGTGCCTTTTGTTAGACATATCTTTTAAGAGTTTTCATATACCTCTCAAAGAAAAACATCCACCTTGTTGATATGACACCTGCCAATTCAATTTCATCGACTGCATGTATAAGTAAATGGACTTGTAGGTCCATGAAACTTGTAGGGAGATCCTTCTTAAATACACATATAATTTCTACAATTTATTTCTTCTACTTTGGCACTTTAGATTCATGGATCTCCTTGGAGTTCACCCACCTAATATAAGAATAGTAAATGAGTATGAACCTTTAGTCATAAATTAAAATGCAATATAATATCTCTATGTCTCTCATACATGAACATTTCATATAACCACATACCTTGTAAATTATGACAATCGACTTATGGTATTCCTTAAGTCAACTGTAAGACATGAATCCCCCCTGATTGACAATGGCAGGATATGCTATCAAACACATTTATTAAAAGTTCATTAGTAATTTTTTCACACAACAAAATATCAAAATAAATTTAGCGCTTAATCAATGTTACCAGTAAATGTTAAATGTTGATATATAATACCTTCATTAAATTATGAAAAGTATGTGGTTTAAATCTTGTGATATGTCCATCAACTGTAAAATATTTAGCCAATGATGACCCATAGCCAGTAGGTGTCCTTATTGAATGGATGACATTTTTTAGTTGGTCTAGCTCTTTTTTTTCAAAATCCATGGAGCTTCTGCATATGTTTCATTTTCCCTATTTGGCCAAAAATGTTTTCTATCAAATTTGGTATGCGAAAGAGCAATATCTTTCCTTGAAGACAAGGTGTCCTCTTTTCCTGATATGTGTCGAAATATAGAATCTGGGACATTTTTGAAGATTTGCATAGAATATAAGAGGTGAGATATTAATAGATCCTTCTAGTAAGGGATCTCATAACATATGAATTTCCTTTTCATTCCTTCAGGCATATTAACTACAACTTGATCTGGTTCTTCAATTGAATCACCCCAACCAAAAAAATCCTCCCAAGCTTTCAATTCAACATCTTCATACTTCTTAAGCCAATCACTTGGACCCATAATCATGGGAGGGCCTCTAGTTTGAACTTTTCCATCAAATTGATTCTTTAGGCGATTTCTAAACCTATGATCTAGTGGTAGAAAACCCTATTGTCTGCATAAATAAATTTATGTATATCTTTAGAATACCACCCTTGAAATTGTTCTACACATCTTGGACATGCAAATATCCCCTTTGTTTGAAGCCCTACAATTCAATAAGTAATGTTAATAACATAAAAAAAAATAGTATAAAACTAAGTATGAAAGTTAGGATGAAAATAAACTATGAGTGTAAGTAAATAAATATTTTATCTTACTAGAAAAAACACCAAGTCCTAGGAAATCATGAATAGTCCAACATAGCACACCATACAACATAAAGGACCTATTTGATGGAGGATGTGATATTCCATACATTCTTATGCCTTTCCATAGCAGTTGCATCTCATCAATAAAAGGCACAAGATAAACATCCATGTTTTTAACTTGATGTTTTGTTGGAACAATGGGAGTCAACATAAGGTGCTCCTTTCTAACACTCATCCATGGGGGAATATTGTATACTATCAATCTGACTAGAAAAACCCTATAATTTGAGCTTAGGAAAGAGAATGGGCACACTCCATCAATTTCAAGACCAAACTTGATACTACGGGGTTCATCTTTGAATTTTGTTGGTCATTTTTCCTCTATGTATTTCATTGCTTTGGAGTTGGCCGAAATTTGCATGAATCCATCTTTACTCCTATTTTTTGCATCCAATTCCATCAATTGTGCTAGTGAATTGTAATGAAACATTAATTGAAGTCTAGGTATAATTGTCATGTGATGTCAAACCTTCTTTGGAACTGTAGGACCTTGCACATATCTACAATATATCTTCTCTTTGCATACAGGGAATTCTACCTTGTTTTTATATTCATCTCTATATAAAATGAAATCATTTTTACATGAATGAATTTTCTTATATTTGATCCCCAACTCAACCAACAATAGACATGCCTCTCTGCAAGTTGATGGCAACACATTCTCTTTAGGGAATATTTTACTTTTTAGTGCCCTGTAAGATTTTTAGAGATTAAATCAATTGAATGTTTGACTTATGATGAACATGTTTGATATGTTAATCTATACTAGGACTGTTTATATACAATATATGGTTTTAAAATCCCCTTAAAGAAATATCAAAAAAGTTGATGAATGTTTACGAATTATGTACACCAATTGACAATGCAAAGTAAGAAATAGATTTAAATTTACTTTAGTAGGGTAGTGAATCCTTTGTCTAACCAACCAAATAGTGACTTGATTTCTAATAATATTAATGTGCATGCTTGTTTTGAGGTTCTACTTGCACCCGATTTGAACACGTGTGTCTTCACTGCTTGCTTGATGGAGTCTTTGATGTTTTTATCATCAACATTATGTTGGTGGTAATTACCCCTTCTATCATCATTATTGTAAACCATATCATTATTATATCATTGTTTGCATCCACAAAGAAAATTTTAAGCATTTCATTCAATCCTTCTTCATGCATTCCATTTTCACTATCATGATTATCATCATTAAGGCTAGGTGGCATGTCATCAGTGTATGCAACTCTCATCAACTCTTCAAATTTCTCATGTGGTAGTGTTCTCTTCAATCTTTCTCTTCTCGCCTTGGTATGTTTTAAAGAATGGTTTGGATCAACCTGTCCAGATCTTAATAACCCAGTTGGATCTTGGGTATTAGTATGTGGTTCATTAAAATATTCTACCTATCAACAAACCCAAGCATTATTTAATGTTTGGCAACATTTGGATAAATCATAAATATATCAATTTCAAAGAAATATAATCAAATATATGTCTTAAAAAATAAAAATAAAAATTGTATGCACATATATACATCAATTGAATAATGGAACATTATTTTATAGACTACCTATTTTATACAATAATTTAAATAAAACATAATTTTGACAACATAGTTTATAAAACATCAGTCCACACTCATTTATTATTCTTTGGTTTTAATTGATTGTAGGAGGCATACTACTGACTCGAAGCTCATCATATATGTAATGTCTTTGTACAATCGCTTGTTTGAATTGTTTCTTTCCACAACATACAAAACATCCACAAACAACAATTTTCTCAAAGTATTAATCATCCCATGTACTATAGTCCTGACCTACCTCTTCTTCAGTGCAATCATTTGTTGTGTCTTTAGTATCCATTGTCATATCCTCTTCCACCCATTGTCATCTAAGTTATTTAATAGTTTTAGGTCCACGTCCACGTATATATCTTCTTCTTTTGCAAGTTGAACTCTCAGGCTTTGCATTTGCTCCAATGTCCATCTAAAATAATCAACAACATGCATTAATTTATGTCAAGATTGGATAATACATTATAAATTTCAATAATACTATGAAAAAATATGGATGTATCACAAAATGCCATCAGATCATTTTTTCCTAAGTTAAGTCAAAATTTGAGTACCTGATGTCCCTCTTCATCCATTGTGTCCTCATTTGATATGACACGATTTGTTGTCATGGCCTCGTCTTGCCCCTATAATACACAACATAGTAAATAATGTTTAGTACACCAATTATATCATTTCAACAAGTATGCTATCCAACACAAAAACTCACTTTAGTCATATATTTGACATACTAATATCTCCTCTATGTTGTAGCATTTGTGAATTCATAAACACCTTCCTCCTTTGGTTGAGGTTGCTTTCTCTTCTTACCTCTATTGTATCTATAGATTTTGTTGCCTCATCTATTTCCACCCACTTTCCTCTTAGCGAATTACTATTTATACGCCATCCACGTCCTCTCTCCATGGCCTCCTCTATGAATAAAAATGTTGCCACAGAAGCTTTCACTGCACTACTGCCAAGAAGGAAGAAGTAACTTGTGGGAATGCAGTAAAACTAGTCTACTACATCGAGTTGATGGAGCTACAGGACAACGTTGGTCATCATACTACCACATGAAAATGGTTAGAAGACTTGCGGGAGTCACTGCAACACCCTCAGGAACAGAAGGAAGACTCGCGTGCTACCACATAAGCTTTCACCACACTACCATTGAGAAGGATGAAGCACCTTGTGGGACCGCAGTAAAAACCACTCTACCACATCGAGCTTATGGAGGAGCCATGGGATAGTAGTGGTCACAAAAACAAGGTAGGATTTGGAATTATTTCCAACACTTTGGATCCTGTGATACACAACAATGAAAATAGTCACTATACAACAATGATAGGCGTTGAATTAGGTGCACTTGGCGTCACCTTAGGTGCCCCAAATAGATTGCATTAATGGCCAAAAGTCAGAGCAAAATTTGGTGTTCACTAACGCCAACTAAAGTGCTGACTATTGAATCAAAATTGAAAATTTAAAAAATTTCCCCCATGAAGGAAGAAATCAAACAACAAAAAAGGGGAAAATGACATGCAAAGGGAGAAATCAGATGACAAAAAATGGAAAAACGTTGCAAAAGGAAGAGAGCAGTGCACTACTAGCAACTGATGAGAAATTCGATTTAGTTTGTGACACCATAGGTAAGGTTACAATTCTTTTTTCTTGGTTGAATTCATGATTGTTTACTGGTTCGTGGCCTAACCTTACTAGCCAACCTCTAAATTGTCCCATCATTATAAATTGTAAAACCTTTGAGAAACCAACAAAAAATTTTACCCTACCCATTTGAGGTTTGGCTCAAAATATTATAGCACAAAGCTAGGATGCCTCTATATTCTTTTCCTAACCTAGGTATCAAGGAAATAGTGAACTACTTGGAAAATATGGGAATTGGGTCGGTCACTGCTGAGCAACTGTTGAAAATAAATGTAGAAACCACTTAGTTTTTCCCAGTCGCGCCATAGTCACCAATGCCATGACAAATTCGTGCAAGATTTCATTATGAGAGAGTTTTCATGATAATGTTATCAACACTAAGCAAACCCAGTGAATATATTTTCCCTAGGTTATCAACACTAAGCAAAGCCAACAAACATATTTGACCACAAAACAAAACTTTCATACCACAAACTGGACGAAAAATTTCATACTTGATAGTGTGTACTTCATTTGCCTCCAGAGACTAGACAAAAATAATTTTCCCTAGATCACCTCAAAATGTCAAGCAATAGAAGTAAGCAAGCATTGCTAGCAGACTCTGGCCACAATGAGGTAATTCATTGTCAATTTATAGATTTGTAAATGTTTCCATTGTTTCTTTGAATTTTACTTTCTAGTTTTTTATTTCAAAATTTCAAAGAAGAAATATAGTTGTTTTTTATATATATATATAGGAACATGAGACTGAAAAAGATAAAGTGGAATTGTAGTTTTTAGTGTTTTATTTCTAAATTTAAAAGAAGAAATATAATTTAAATATATATATATATAGGGACATGAGTCTGACAAAGATAAAGAGGAATTGGCTTCCATATTGGGGGTAGAGGTAGTGAACAAATTGGTTAATGTGGACTAGACAACGATTGCTAGATACATAGAAAAGCAATCTGGTAATGCCCCTCAAACATTGCAAACAAATCAATTGTGTCAAAAGGAATCAATTGATTCCCCAACCGGTCCTGGGTTGAACAAAAGATCTAGGAGGAAATCCGTGTCAATAAACTCTAAGAATGTGGAGCAGGGAGCAGAGACTTCCAATTTCCTAGCCACTCCTAGGACACAAACTTCTTCCACCATGCCATGTTATCAATCATGCATTGGTAGCTACAATATGAAGATAGAATACGAGGTGGTTTCAGGGAAAGTCCGAATGATGGATGTTGGGAAAAATTTTGTGAATAGGTTGAAGGAATCATGCCTTCAATGATTTAAAGACCATCTACATTTTCCATTCTCATGTATACCCATGCAACTGAAAAAAGTAGTTATCCATGACATGGAGACTAGTATTGGCATAGGTTAGTCTATAAAGAAGATAAAGCTACAAATGTCTCAAAATTTCAAGAGATTTCAGTGCAACCAAACAAAGAAGATAAAAAAAATCCTTCCTAAGCTAAGGCAAAAAAGAAGGCCAATTGATGTAAGTGTGAAAGTATGGAAAGAGCTTGTAAAAACATATGAGAAATCTAATGCACAGAGGAAGTCTGGTGAGTAGAGTACGCAAGAATTTGAATTTTCTCATAAGATTATATCAAATTTATTAAATGCTATTTAAATTTTATTTGTGCATAGTTAAATTGAATTAGTATATGTTTTAGTACAAGGCCTCCAAGGCTAGGCTTGAGAAACTTCGTGCCATGCATCACAGTGGCCAAAAAGGTTTATAGGCCTTGATCTGTACATTTGTAAGTATATTTAATATGTTAAATGATATATTTTTTTATTTCCTTGGAAAAATTAAATGATTGCATATTAATTAGTTTAACTAGTCCATGTCCCATGTTTTGACAGGAGGAGAAATATGACCACCATCCAAAGCAATTTGAAAAGAATATGTTACAAAACAAAAAGAGAAATGATTTTGTAATCTAGATAGAGAATGAGGTATCAATAATTGAGTTTCAATAACTTAGTTGGATATTGTTGTGTTAATATGTCAATTTGCATCTCTTGTTTTGAGTTGTTTATTGATGCATAGGATGAGTAAATAGAGCTCAAATCTTATGATTACAAGATGACCATTTATGTGCATGAATAAATAGTAGAAGGATGTAGATGAACTCAATTCATCTAACTTTATGCCTCTTGGAAAGAATTCCTCTTGAATCTCTAATATTAGGTTCCCAAGACTTCCCTGTAGCTTTTACCTTTTGTTTCTCCCTTTCCTCTTCACTATTAGACTTGTCTCCTTTTTCCTTATTTGCATTTCTAGCTTCAACTTATAATTCATCCCATGTTTTACCTTCCTCCTCTTCAGAATCTTCTTCTTCTTCATCCTCCTCTGACTCCATAAGAGATTCATCTTTTGAACCTTCCTCATTTATTTTGATTCCTCTTCTACATCAAAGGGTTCATATCCTTGATTTGACTCATCTAAATTATCGAAATCAGAATCACTAGCTTCCATATTCAAGAATTCCCAACCACCATCTTCAATAAATTTATCTAGATCATCAATAATAGTCTTCAAAATTGGTTGCCAATTCAAGTTCATTATGCTTTCATAATACTTTATATCCATAGAGTTCATCCATTCCTTGATGCCATCAAGCGAAGATTGAGGAATGACATACATGCAAAGTGCATCCTACTTGAAGTCTTTGAAAACAATAGCCATATCATATTCCTTTTTCCCAAGTCATACTCTCTCAAGGTTAACAATTCTTAATCTCACTTTAATAGTGATTACTAAGAAAGGTAATTCCACCAACTCTACCAAATAGTTTACCATAGGAACAATAAAAGTAGAGGCTTTGAAAGGAACTCCATGAAAACCAATCTCTCTAAATGGTATATCAAACTCTAGTTCAAATCTTTTAGATGAGGCTGCTCCCATAGCTCTCTTACTCAACAAATCCTTGAAACTATGACTTCATAACATTCAAAAGATAAATGGAATTTCCTCAACACCCAGTAGAGCTATCCAAAAAAGCTAACTAAAAACACAAATGTGCTCCAACACACAATGATCTAAGGGATGGTTCTCATAGAAGTCAAACTACTGAAGTAACAACACTAATTGAGTTAACATATATGCATCTTTTGCATAAACAGCTAAAATGTGTAACAAATGTTAATCAATACATTGAATTTTGAGATGTGTTGAAATAATAAAAGAAACATGTTTTGGGGAAAATATTAGCAGTGTGGGGGAAGAAAGCATTATCCCTAATAAAAGCATTTTCTATTTTTCTTGATACACCATCTGTAATTTTTCCTTGGATGATAGTATTGGATTTCTATACATTGTACCCCTTAAATTTCCTACATGTTACAAATATGGAATAACAATGCACAACTTTGTATCGAATCCAAAGGCCAAGGCATTTTGAATAAGGGTAGCCAAACTTGATAAAGATATAGTCACTATTACACGTATTGAAAATCCAGAATAGTCATGTAAAGACAACTACCTGTGAAAACCATAATCAATCAAATTATGCACATTCAAATATAATTTTGAAAGCTTGCATTTTAGTCCATGCAACTAAGTCCTTGTTGAAGATTGAGGGTTTCAACAACAATTCTAGAATAGCTCTCATTAAACCATAGCTAGTTTTAAACTACAATATTTCCAAATTCAAATCCACTTCTCAGCTAAGGAAAGGAGGTAGGATTGTCAGGTGCTACCTCAAATAGAGAAGGGCATATAAAACATTGAAATGGAACATCCAATAAGTGAGACAACATAGTTGTAGACCATAGATAATCAGAATTCTCGCAATGCATAGATGCTTGTGATATAAACAAAAGGTGCTTACACATTTGCTAAATATATCCTCATCAAAATGACCAGAAAGAATTTTCAAATTTGTAAGTAAACTCTGGCAATCAAGAAAAATAGTCATAAAAATTGGAAGTAAACTTTGGTAGACATGTAGGTGAACTTAATTCATCTAACTTTATGCCTCTTGGCACACATCAGGATCTCCCCTCCTAAATTTTGGACCACATCCATTACCTCCACATAAAACTGGACATCCTTGGTCTTCTTGGTTCCCATGCCATGATATGGTTATGCAAATGAAAATGAAGCAAAGTAATCATCTCCTTCTCCACTGGCTAGAAGAATGCATGCTCAATTTTTTCATACATGATATCATCTCTCTCTTCTGCTCTCATGGTTGAATACCAAAATCCATTATGGTGGGCCTCTAGAGTTTCGGTCATCTTTCATCCTCTTCCACCAAATTTTGGCATGATCTACACATCTTCCAGCCTAATTGGCTTTGTTTTTGAAAGATGAAGTTTCTTCTTTGACAGTCAAGAAAAATAGTCATAAAAATTGGAAGTAAACTTTGGAAAACATGTAGGTGAACTTAATTCATTCGACTTTATGCCTCTTGGTAGACATCAGGATCTCCCTTCCTAAAGTTTGGACCACATCCATTACATCCACATAAAACTAGACATCCTTGGTCTTTTTGGTTCCCATGCCATGATATGGTTATGCAAATGAAAATGAAGCAAACTAATCATCTCCTTCTCCACTAGCTAGAAGAATGCAAGCTTAATGTTTTGATACATGATATCAGCTCTCTCTTCTATTCTCATGGTTGAATACCAAAATCCATTATGGTGGGCCTCCAGAGTTCCAATCATCTTTCATCCTCTTCCACCAAATGCTGATCTAATCCACACATCTGCCAACCTAATTGGTTTTGTTTTTGAAAGCTAAATTTTCTCCTGAGTCATCAGTGTAGCCTTCTCTGCCTTTTCAGACTCTTTCATTGCTACAAATCATCTCTAGGATTTAATCATTTGTACCACATGGTTGATGTGCTTTAAATCCTTGCATCTAAATGAAATTTCCTTAACAATTTTTCAATGTTGCCATTGCAGTTGGCATTAAAGCCAGTACCTACAACATTGAAAATTATCCTTATATAATAATTCCCTCCATCTTGTTGGCTTGTAACACTCTTGATGGTGGCTACATGAAATATGATTTTGATTCCTCTTCTACATTAGAGGGTTCATATCCTTGATTTGACTCTTCTGAATTATCAGAATTAGAATCACTAGCTTCCATATTCAAAAATTCCCAACCACCATCTTCAATAAATTTATCTAGATCATTTGTAATAGTCTTCAAAATTGTCTGCCATTTCAAGTTCGTTGATCTTTCATAATACTTTATATCCATGGAGTTCAACCATTCCTTAATGCCATCAAGTGAAGATTGAGGAATGGCATCAATGCATAGTACATCCTGCTTGAAGTCTTTGAAACAAATAGCCATATCAAATGCCTTTTCCCAAGTCCCGCTCTCTCAAGGTTAACAATCTCAATCTCACTAATAGTGATTACTAAGAAAGGTAATTCCATTAACTCTACCAAACAATTTATCATAGGAACAATAAAATCAGAGGCTTTGGAAGGAACTCTATGAAAACCAAGCTCTCTAAATGGTATATCAAACTCTAGTTCAAAATATTTTAGATGAGGCTACTCCCATAGCTCTCTTACTTGCTTGACAAATCCTTGAAACTCTGTATTGATTTTATTTTTCCTATCCCTCTCTAGCTGTTCTTCCTCAATTTCATCAGGATCATACATTGACCTTCTTGCCCCTCCTAAAGTTTGGACCACATCCATTACCTCCACATAAAACTGAACATCCTTGGTCTTCTTGGTTCCCATGTTGTGATATAGTTATGCAAATGAAAATGAAGCAAATTAATCATCTCCTTCTCTGTTGGCTAGAAGAATGCATGCTTAATGTTTTGATACATGATATCAACTCTCTCTTTGCTCTCATGGTTGGATACCAAAATCCATTATGGTGGGCCTCCAGATTTTTAGTCATCTTTCTTCCTCTTCCACCAAATGTTGGCCTGATCCACAAGTTTTCCAGCCTAATTGGCTTTGTTTTGGAAAGTTGAAGTTTGTCTTGACTCACTAGTATTAGCTGTAACCTTTTTGAAATTTTATTATGGTATGTGCACTTTGATATGATGTAATATGATTATGGTTTCGTCTCATATGTTGTAATATTAGATGTATAATAGAAAAGTAAATTAGTGCATGAAATAAATAATTTTTCATTTTAATTTTTTTTTTTTTGTAGAACACGGGTCTTCCAGAATATCAAGATGATCCTCAACATGCTATAGATCCACAAAATATTGGTTATGTCAGTACAAATCACATGGCAGAGGATGATGATGACGTAGATATGGAAGACACCAAGGCCAATGAAAATGATGATGATGACAATGATGATGATGAGACAATTGGTGATAGTAACCAGTGACATTCATGATCATATAGACTACATCATGGATCATTGTTGATATATTGTTATGATGAATCTTTTCATGATTACTATCATATGTATCATTTTCATGGCCTACTGTACTATATTGTTGAGTTGTGTCATATTGGCATGTATCATTTTCACTATATCATTTAGACATGTATCATCTTGACTTGCATCAATTTGAGTTACATAATTTATCAATTTTATTTATATCATTTGTACATGTATCATTTTCACTTATGTCAACTGTTGGACTACATGTATCATTTTGACATGTTTTTGATGTACTGGCATAATTGAATTTCACTTGTCTTAGTTATATATGATGATGATCTTATCAGTATTGAGTTGTCAATTTATATATATTAAAAGTGGTTGATGATTTTTGGATGGATATTTATTAAGTATGATGATTTTAATTTACTGCTAAGGATGGATGTTTTCAAATTCAATTAAATTATAGATATTTGACTCACTTGTTTTAATTATAGATGATCATGTTACAATAATTATATTGTTATTTAAACATATGAGTTAAATAATTAAATTACTTACTCTATAATCATATGAGTTATTTAAGAGGCACGATACATTTAACTAATTAAATTGAAATAAAGCATATTAAATTAATAAATGGAAGCAAAACAAGAAGCATTTTTAGAAGCAAAAGAGGAAGCAACAATGGAAGCCAAACTAGAAGCAATCTTGGAAGAAAATTTGGAAGAAAAGCTAGAAGCAAAAGCGGAAGCAAAACTGGAAGCAAAACTGGAAGCAAAACCAGAAGCAAAACTTGAAGCAAACCTGGAAGCAAAACTGGAAGCAAACTTGGAAGCAAAACTAGATGTAAACTTGGAAGCAAAATTGGAAGCAAAACCAGAAGCAAAACTAGAAGCAAAACCAAAAGATAACTTGGAAGCAAAACCAAAGGCAAAACTAGAAGCAAAACTAGAAGCAAAATTGGAACCAAAACCAGAAGAAAAACTAGAAGCAAAAGTGGAAGGAAAACTGGAAGCAAAATTGGAAGTAAACTTGGAGGAAAAACTAGAAGCAAAATTGGATACTAAATTGGAAGCAAAACTAGAAGAAAAAATGGGAGTAGACATTGAAGCAAAACCAAAAGCCAACTTGGGCGCCAATTTCAGCACCATTTCTATCGCTACTTTAGGGTGCTATTTTAGGTGCTAACGAAGGCACCATTATTTACCGGTGCTAAAACTGGCACAAATTCCATCATTAATTTTGTCACAAATGTTAGCGCAAAATCCAATGTCAAACTAGCTATGCATGTTTACGCCGAGTCTAACTCCAACCAAATTGTTCAATTCATGGCTCTAAATACACTAAAATTTGACACAAAAGTTAGTGCTAATTTCCTATTGTGCTGTTGTCGAAAGAGGTCCAATTAAGGATATGTACTTATAAGGCAAGGATAAGATCCTCATCAGGGATACTTGTTCCAATAAGAGGAAGGGGATCCTCAACAAGGATATACATCTCCACTGTAGTGTCCCTCCTTGATTCATCTTTTATTTATGTGCATCGATAGACTTGTTTAGACTCTTTGATGATGTTTTGATTGATACTTATAACTATATCTATATTTTGGATGCTTATTGGTGATGCTAGATATTTTATATGGAAATATGATACTTGATGATTTATGTGGATGATGATATATCCTAGATTATTATGATGATGGACTTACATTTGGTGATTTATATACACTTATTATTTTGGCATGATTTTTATTTCCTATTATGACATGATGGTATCTAGATGGTGCTAACACCACTTCATTTATATTGCCTATTTAATTAATGGTTTTGATGATTTAATATTATTATTGTTTAATGTTTAAATATTTATTATTTGAGCTCTAGATTTATTGGATCTAATATTTACTTATTTATTTATTGTTTAATTATTATCGATTTTATAGTTTGTGATTTAATATATAATTGGGGTGCTTATACTATTGCACTCATAGTTTATTTATTTAGTTGGGTGTTATATTTTTTTATTCCCCTTTTACCCCTTTGGGTTGTTTAATTTAATATTTATCCTACCTACCCTATCTTGTTATTTGCTGTGAGTTTTGGAGAGGTAAATAATAATATTTTATATTAATCTACCTCAATTTTTTGCATGCTAAGTATGAAATATTATATTATCAATTATTTTGATTGGTGGAGATATTGCATAGTTTCTGAATGGATTTTTATTTATTGAGTTTTCTAAGCATATTTAGGGGTTGGCTTGTTGGAGAATTGTTTTTACATTTTCTAAAGAATTCTTGGGTTGGATTTTGGACTTGGGTTTTGGCTTGGCTTGGCTAGTTGTGGATTGGATTTCTCTTCTTTATATTTTCTTATACATAACTTCTACATTCCAAGTTGGTTGAAATTCTCCTTTTATTGCATTTTCTTTGAAAAGAATGTCCACATCATGCCTGTGAAAAGATTGTCTGCTGAGAGAAATTTGGGTTACTATAGAATTGATTATATGGTTTTATAAATATAAATATAGGCATATGAAACCTTGGGGAATTGGTATTTTTATATACATAGTTCGGATTTATTTTATGTCTGTCGTGAATACCTTGGTTATTTTCTTGTGCATTGTCATGAGTTTCCCATGCATTGATTGTTTTCCTAGAAGTCTCTATTACTACCATTCATGTAGAGCTTGTCTAAGTGTTATGACGATTTTTTTTTTCCATTTGTTTGGAAGCCTTATTGCCCTTCTTTGTGTATTGATGATATTCCTGATAGTTGTCTTGTCGGAAGTAGCTTCCATGGTCGAACCCAAAATACTTGCAGTGACTAGGATTGGTTATTGTATTCATATTTGTATGTTTCCTTGGCTTTTTATATGTTATGCACCTCTTTTGGTTGATTACTCGCATCATATTGTATACCCAATGCATTTATGGGTGTTTTATAATTTTATATTTCCATTTTTCTGAGTTTCCTTGCGTCTGAGTCAAATGCACTAGAGTTTAAGCCATATGTGCTATAGGAGTTACTGGATACGTTATAGGAGGTTTTAGATGCACTACAAATTTTTTTGGATACGCTATAGGATATCTTGTATGCACTACAAGAGATCTTGTATGCACTATAGGAGGTTCTAGATGTGCTACAGGAGTTACTAGATGCACTACAAGAGGTTTTGGATGCATTATAGGAGTTTTTGGATGTGCTATAGGAGAGCTTGTATGCACTACAAGAAATATTTTATGCACTATAAGAGGTTCTAGATGTGATACATGAGGTTTTGGATGTGCTATAGGAGTTTCTGGATGTGCTATAGGAGAGCTTGTATGCCCATACAATATCTCTTGCTGCACAACAAGAGATATTGTATGGGCATACAAGCTCTCCTATAGCACATCCAGAAACTCCTATAGCACATCCAAAACCTCCTGTATCATCATATATGTAGTGAACCTTTGTACAAATGTGCTTTTATGTTGTTATTTCATTTCTAGGCTGATTTTGGCTTCCTATGTCAATTTTTTTGAGTCTATATTTTTTACCATAGGCTATATTTTGGCATTCCTATATTTTCTAGTATTTGTTGTGTTCATATTGGATATTATATCATTTTATAGCTCCAACAAGATGGTTTTATCTTGCTATGGAGGAATGTGTTGCTTATGGTTGAGCAAGAGGGGATTATTCCTTGCTCTTGATTATTTATGAGGCTCTTGGTTAATTCATGAAATTTGATATTATGGATTTGTAGTTATTGATTAGATTTTCATATCTATATGTAACCTTGTATGGATGTAATTTGTGGAATACATTTGTATAATCCTCCTTTTTGTATATGTGGTTACCCTAAGGTATAGGAGCATGATTACAGAGAGTGGGCTTCCATGAGTCTGTCGGGGTCATGAGGAATGGACCACTAGGATTCCTTGTGTTGAGGAGTTAGGGTCTAGACCATTGGGATAGCTCATTAGGAGTTTATTGTATAATAAAGTGATAACCTAATAAATTAATCTTATGATGGATGGGTAGTAGTAATTTATCTTAATAAGATAAGAAATATATTGGTGGTTCCCCATCTCATGGTCTAGAGTGCTAGTATAGACTCAAGATGAGGTTTGGGAAGATCTCGTAATTGGAAAACCAAACACCCTTGATTTCCTCAAAGGTTGAGATGGTTCCACATGTGTATCATGAATGCCAAGAACAAGGAGCTCTAACTCCCCTTACCTAGGATATCCTTTGTTGTTTGTGATAGCATGTGATGACACTCTTCCCTACATGTAGATCCTAGTTCCTTATGCCTTCTTGTTGTGGTGCCTCTGGAAGTCTTGTGTTTTTTATTAAGCTTTGTGATGTGATTTGGAGTATTTTTCATGTGGTTGCTTTTCATTTGTAGAGGTTTTGGTTTTATTCTTTGGTTGTGAGGTGTTAATCTAGATCTAGAGTGTGTGTGGGATCTTGTGTCATTCTTCATAACATGGGGGGTGGTTCCTTATGGTTCCACATGGTCGGGTGGTTAATGCCTTCTTCCATTGGGGTGTTCTTCATTGGATGCTCACAGGATGAATTCTTGGAGAAGATTTTTGTAAACATTATAGAATGAAACCAATATTGTAATACGATTCATGTGGCATTCATAATAGTAGGATAGGAAAGTATGTATCATGAGATAGTTGTATGTGTAGATTGGACACTATGTATTGTGATGTGAAATGGTATTGTAACTTGTAAGTAGATGATTAGATACAGTTGTATGATACATCATGTAATGAGATGATTACCCTTAATGATATTGATTATGGTAATTGTTAAGTAATGGAAGGCATTATCTTATTATTCTCATCTTTTGGTTATGGCTATGCATTTTGGTATTATGATGGAATGTATGGTTATTCTTATTAATGGGAATGTATTAGATGTGTAGAAGGTGATGCCTAGTAATGGAATTAATGATGTGGATAATGGGTTTAGGAACATTTGGAATTGGTGCTTCTAAAATGAACTATGGAATAATAGTAACTGGGAATGTACTAGTATGTGATGGAAATCTATGATGTTAGTTATGTTCATGTATTTAGAGTTACATTAAGTAATGGTGTTGAGATACCCTAGGGAATGTTATTTGATGAGATGTTGTTTAGTTCTACTTGTGTATTATGTTTTTATGATTATTTTTATGTTGATTGTGTGTACATATAGTGGATGATTGATTTAATGCATATGTGTATTTTATCTATGTGTGTTCCTTTATTTAATGTTCGATTTTTTTTTCTCTATTTGGTTAGTTAGATAGTTAATTTATCTAGGGTATTTTGGCGGGAATTACATTCATAATCAATAAAATATCCTTATAGAAGACACTACTTCACAAAGGGAAAATTTAATCTTAAGAAGGAGAGATGCTTGAAAATCACTCTTTCCCTCCAACATAGAGACAAGAGAATATACAAAATATGCTATTATTTTTATACCATTTGAAGTATGATTGCACATGAAATTGTACCACCATGAAAGACAATGAGCCCCCAATAGGTAAGCTACTAATGTCACATAGTGAGGAGCAAAACAATAGCCACTAATGTTATTTAATTGCATGATAGATTGGAAAAAGAAGTTGAATATGACATGTTAAATGCTCTACAATTAATGAAAGTGAAATTATACATAAGATGATAATTATTGGAATGTCTTGATCAACAAAATAGTGTCTAGGAGAAGAATAGGCCCAAGTCATGTTCCTCTTGCACACAAAATTAATCATGCATAAAATAAACCTTAGGAGAGGGACACGCATGATTCATTAGGGCCTAATTTATATAAGGGATGGTATTGGAATGAATAGAAGGTAAAGTGTCATAAATGGGATTTTAAATCCTATTAACCTCTTGGGAAGCTTCGTAAAGGGACTTGTCAATCATGTGAACTTCTTTATGAATGTTAAGAGATGTAGAGGATGATCTAATTGATATGAAGTCATCAAAGGATTCATTTAACATATCACACTCATCAATTATAAATATGACATTCACATTGAGATCTATGGTCTTTTAGACGCTTTGGTGGGATTTGAAGGATTATATCCAAGTCCAAATGAGGTTTCATGTATGTTATTTTCTAAAGGAACTATAATCCCTTGTTTACTTGCGCAACAACCATTTCCATTGTAGCCAATTTTAGCTAAAATGTGGAAACCTATACCATAAAGGGATGCCATAGCAGAAAGAGATGATGGGGCCTCATAGGTCTCAATGTCATAATTATATGAAATAGAAGAAGATTTTGAAGAATAAGTTGAATTATAGGCAGCCACAAAATTGTTACTAAGTTGTTTAGACAAGGTTGATTTCTTCTTAGGTTCCACCATATCATCATTCTTTTTAATCTTAGAATTATGAGGGGTACTTTATATTCTTCTACAAAGATAGGTGTAAAATCTAACAATCCCCAATAATCTTCTAAAATTACCTCTTCAGAGGAGGAAGTGTCTTCAGGAGGAGATGGTGTTTCATCTTGAGTAGTAGAAGAATTAGAATAATGTGAATAAGATTTAGATCAAATGAAATTTGCAAACAAGCTTGTAAATTAGTATCAACATGCAAAGTATACATCTTATTATCAAAAATGAATTTGACTTGGTGATGAAGAGTATAAGGGACAACTTGCATATTATGAATGTAGAAACATAAAAATGGCCTCGACTTGCAAATCATATTTTCTATGATGACCATGCTTCTCCCTCACATAATAAAATTATTTAATCACATCCTAATGTCATAATTATTCCTATGTGATTATTTAAATAGATAAATTACATTTATTTATTTAAATACGTCACTAATTAGTTCTTATTCCCTCTAATAATTAAATAAATTTCTGATTACCAACATTACCATTTTTCTTTCAATTAAATTTATTTATTTATTTAACCCACTTTCCATCCCACCAAATAAATAATTAAAACAATTATTTATTATCTTTTGTCTCATTCCCATTTATGAATTAAACCATTATTTAATTCATAAGTCAACATTCCTCCATAAATTAAATAATTTATAGTATTCCAACTACCTCTTTTTCTCCACCATTGATTTAATTGCTTTCAATTAAATCTCAACCCTTAATTTCAAGGCTTTCCCTAACTTTGACCTAATGTTTCCCTAACCCTAATCCTCCTTATGACATTGATTCTTGGCCTTTGATCTTAGGGCTTCACCAACTTTTAATCCTGACCATCCATTCTCAATTTGGAATTCTTTAAAAGACCCTCTTTCAAGTAATTTTGAACACGCACACAATTTACGCACATGCTTGAGGACTTGAATACTTGAGCACTCACAAATCTTCAATATTTTTCTTGTCTAAGGCATAGGTGATAGTTGCACTCCAAATATGAGGGAAATTATACCATTTCAGCAAGATGGAGAAGGCCAATGCAGGTCAACCAATGGAAGCTTGAAGACTAGGTGATGTTGTTTCACTATTTTTATATTTCTTGCTTTCCATTGTGCTCTATTGTGGATTGGGATTTAATTTGTTGTTACTTGAAATTAAGCTAAAAAGTTTTCTAATTACAATGAATCCAAGGTAGTCTTAAGAGAATATTATAAGTAAGTTTATCGGGCATGACTTGGATAGGTGTAGGTAAAATAACATGTCCTACCTTAATAGGAAAGGTTATAGTACCTAAGGATGTTCTAGCAACATTGTTAAAGCCATAAATAGAAAGAGACTTAGGTTGAATAAGAGAAATGTCCACATTAAGTCAAGATTTTTTTTCCACTAAGGTTCATCTTATAGAATTACCATTAATAAGGAAAACCATCATAAGAGGATCTTGTTGATTTTGAATCTCCTTTGAGGTAACTCATCCTGAGAGAACACAATTTGAGCTTTAGGTTCTTTCATAGTGTTGGTTTGTTTTATTTTGTAACCAGGTTGGTCTTCTAATCTACCTATGGAATTTCCAATTCCAATCAAGTGCAGCTCGAAGGATCTAGACCAACTGATGAGGATTTTAAAGACCTCCTACACTTTGGGCTCTGCAAGACCTGAGAGGGTGATTCCATAACAACAACATATAATCTCATTTAATAGCTCAACATAATAGGATAATACCGAATAAAATTGGATGTTCATTAGTAATATAAACTATTTGGAGAAAGAGATAACCACAACACTATAAGACATAGGGGTTTAAAATAATTTTTAATTTTGAAGATTTGGGACCAAGCTGAAAACAATAGAAGTATAACACTTGACCAGTGCTAGAAAATGGGCTATGGAGTCATATAACCAGCATTCACCCTACAGTGTTGAACATGTTATGAAAATCCTTGCAAATGTTATCACATTATGACAACCAGACCACTAAATTTTTATCTGATAACTCTTCTTATAAATCCACCTGAAACATAGTACTCTTGTCACATGTGTTGAAGCAATTACACTATCCTTTGAACAAAAGGAAATAATAAATGCAACTTGTGCTTCATTAATTCAATTACGTTATTCTCAGAATAGAAGGCAACAACATATATCACTCTAATGCAGCAAATGTGCATGAAAAGACTCAAATAATCTTATTATTAAATCCAAAAGAGTAATACATCTAAAAAATGGAGACAATTATCAGCTAAAATTTAAACATGAGAGCACAATTCAGAATAGAGACTTTCAGATTTAATGACTCAATTACATTTCTCCCAGCTATACAATTCTACCCAAAGCTTATGCCTGACTTGTAGAGCTTTCATAAATTGGAATCCCAACCTTCTTTTTCTTACAATGAGAGAAGAAGAGAATAAAAGAGAAACAAGAGTAGCCCTAAGATAAATTTGATCTGTAGATGCAATCTAGAAAATTCTCTCTCATTGATCAACAAATTTTCTCAAAGCATCTCTCATCTCTCTTCCAACTAAATTTGCCTCTTCATTTTCCTTTGTTGTCTATTGTGAAGCAACAAAAAATTCTGCCATGTTGGGAAATTCCATCTATCACTTAGTTGTGTGAAAGTACCTTGTGCCTGTTCTCGTGAAAATCCTTTTATATTTCTGCTCTACCCGTTATTTTATGTTGCTACACTTTACATTATTTCACCTCCAACAAATAATATTATGTGCCTATAAAATGAATAAGACATTCATTTTATAATAGTGAATATTCAACACATTTCACCTGCGAGCCTTTTGGTTTCACTTTAAATTTTACACACTGTGAATGTTTATTCACTTTGAAACATTCCCTAGTGCTCCTCAATATTCTACCTTTTAAATGAAATGAAGCCCCTCATAAATTTTACCACTAGGTAAAAGTATTACCCATGCCTCCATGTAATTTCCTTCACATTTGAAATATTTCTCCTAGTGAATAAATTATTCACTTTAAACAAACATAATCTCTATGCACTCTTATGTGCTTTAAAATATTTTCCCATTCAATTTATTTCACTTTACAAAAAGTGAAAACTATCTTTTTAATAAAACATATCGGGCAAATAAGACTTCACCTATGCATTTTAAGAAATACACAGAGTCCCCCATGATTCCTTATCATTACACATGTATTTAATTTTACCATCAACAAAGCCTTCATGTTTCAATATTTCATGGGACCTCTCTTTATATTTTCCCTTTTTCTTTTCAAATCAAGACAAATCTAGGCCCGCTTGCTCCACGTGGAGCAATCTTGCTCATTTCACAAAGATTAAATGGTGTGCAACTTATACCTGTTAGCTAGTGGGGAAGATTGGAAACCTTTAACTATTTACCATGCACATTATAGTCAAGTATTTATTTATTATTATCGGGCCCACCACTCATATGCTTCCCTCTTAAAAATTCATTGGGAAAATTTTAGCTTTATCAGACTCCTTAAATCTTCAAAAACCCTTTTCCCCCTTTAATTTTTACATGCCTATGGAGACATCATTTGGGCCCACCTCCATGTGGCAACAGCCCGCAATCTCGCGGGTTTTAAAGAGTGAGCAGCTTCTGATTGTGAAATAGCAGGCAAGGGTTGTGATCATGCTGCATTTCCATCTTTGATCAGCTACCGTTGGATCTTCATTTCTCTATTTTGTGACCTAACTCTTGTACTTCTCATTTTAGATGCTCTGGGATTTCCTTCTGGCTATGGTGGCAGCCTCCCTTCATGCATTGATGGTTGCAGTCATAACATCCCATATGAGCAACACCCAAACGTTCTTATGGCTTCCTCCATTGGCAATACACTTGCTAGATGCATTTGCTTAAAAGTTTCTACGGTGTTTTCAACAAATCCAGCATGGAATGGGTGCAACATAACTACCAAATGCACTCACTCAAAATTTATTCAAATGTTTTTAGCAAATACATTTTGTGCATCTTCAGCCACTAGTTTTTCCTTCTCAACTGGTGATGGCTCGAGCCCCTCTCCAACCTATTGTTGGCGCTGGAAAACACATCTACTTGGTAGTTTCAAAAGTCTCTCAGCCCTTCTCAACAAATACATTATGTTCATCTATTGATGCGTGGGTGGCACCATACTAGTTTCAGATTATGCCCTTCCTTTTGAGGCATTGATGCACCATTCTCTGTAGGGGTACGATGGTTGCCATATATCTTGATGGATTCCCATATCCTGTTTTATTCCATGCCTTTGTTCATTGCTCCATAATGGTGCAATCTACACACTCATTGCCCAGTGAAACACCATCCACCTATGTCCATTGAAAAAGATCAAACCATATTCCAAGAGGCACTGCCCTCATTGAGATCTTCCCTGACAGTTGGGTGCCAACACAAATGCTATCCTCCCCCTTTAAAATGTATTGCTATCTTTTGAAAGCTTCTAAAGACTTTTTAACAAATCATTTTTTGCATACTAGGCACATCCCTCACATGAGACAATGGCGGCCTGTCTTTTCATTGACTTTTCTTTAGAGTTTCAAAAGTCCTTTCAACAAATCATCTTTTGTATGTCACTTTCTGATCATTCCATATCGTTGCCAAAGTTGTTGAAGCTTGTTTCAATCAATGAGGTGCCATCTCTATGCGTATACTATTGTTGGCATGGGCTTTCCCCTTTTGTATTTTCATAAAAAATTCTAGAGCCTTTCTCAACAGTACATGTTGTATGCACAATGTCATCATCTCGATGTCCTCCTTCAACTGGCTAAGTGGGCTCCTTCAAGCAGGCTGCGTGCCTCAATCTCTCCTCATACTTGCATGAAAGTTTCAAAAGACATTCTTAACGAATGATTTTGTGTAAGCATGCTACTCCATGTTTTGTTGTTGGCCATAGACCTCAACATTCCAAGAAAATAGTGCATGGTTGCCACCTTCAACGAAAGTTTCTAAGGCCCTTACAACAAATTCATTTTATACATACTCTGCTTTATGACATCCCCTCTTTAGATAAATAGATGCTTGAAAGTTACTAAAGCCTTTTCAGCCATTTTTGTGGTGCGCTAGCATTTTTCAAGGCATCTAGAGACTTTTCCATACATCCATTTTATTTGAACAGTGATGGCGTCCTATCATTTGAGCTCAGTACTCACCACATTCCATGTCTAAGTTGTGACAATCTCCTCTAGATCGAGCATTTAAACTTGCATTTGTCTGAAAGTTTCTAAGGCTATTTCAATAATTCCATTTTATGCGTTTGGACTCCACTGGTTCAATGGTCTACTCAGAGGCTTATGAGGGTTTTCTACACTTCCATTTTATATATGGAATTTCCTTCAGGCATGTATTTGTATGAGGGTTTCAAGAAAATTTTCACTGACTTTTCATTGGGTCTTCAATGTTCATTTTATTTGTTTCTGCTCTGATGGCATTATGGCGTGCTCCTAAGTCTTCATATTCCTGCTTGAAAATCACAAAAGCATTTTCAACACAACATTTTGTATATATGTTTCCAGCTCCATTTTTAGCGCATTAGTTTGAAATTTGTAAAGCACTTTCAACAATCATACTTTGTACGCCATCCTCCTTGCATTTGTAAATTGCATCTTCCTATGGCCTTTTCCACAAATACATTTTATACACACTATACCCTTGTGCTAGGCATGGCCTTCTTTTGATTGTTGACTGCTCCATCTCATCAATTTTCTTTAAAATTTCTAAAGCATTGTTAATGAACCAACTTTGTGTATACTTTGCAATGTGAAGCTCCATGAATTCATAGATGCGTTGCCATTAAAATATACAAATTTTGTGTTTGCTAGAAGCTTTTTGTTTGTATTTTCTTGGGAGTTACTAGATCTTTTCAACATATCCATTGGAAAATTCCTTAACTCCCTGCTCCAACGCACTCCATCCTTTGTTGATGCATTTTATTTAAGTATAATTCAAATTTTGTAGCTTGTTTCTTTCTTCATGTTACCATGCACACTTAGAGCATTTGATGAGTTTAATCCACCTCATGTTCAACCCATCTTGTATTCAGAAACATCTACCTCATGGAAGAAAACAAACAATTCCCTTAATAGGAGTGGGGTTTGGAACCCACTTTTAAAGAATATTACTAGTCCTTGTAAAGTTATTTCATAGTTCTAATTTGTTTTCACTCCCTCTACATGACAGTTATACTCTTGTTAGTGCGACCTCTAGATTCAAGAGAAGAACAAACCTCACCCATTTGATGGTGAGATTGTCATGAATGCAGACATGAAACCTCCATGTGACTACCCTATTCCAAGTAATTTACTTGAAAAGGTTGCAATATTACACTGCTTACAGTTTCACATCTAGGCAAACCATGTCGGGCCCCATGTGGCCTGACTAAATTTATTTTGTTTTGAAACAAGTTTTATGCTCAAATTATCCTAAGACGACTTCTAGAATGTATTTGGAGTGAAAACATGAAATGGGTTTTCATTAAAATTTTCTTTCTGGCACATCTAGAAAATGCTGAAAACAAGCCAAGTTGGCTCCAGAATCGTCCTTGGAAACTACACACAAATGACCTCGTGAAGCTATAAAAACTTGTAATATTGTAGACATCAGACCTGAGAATGTAATGCAAAAGATGGATTAGAGAAATCAATCATGAGGAAAAAATTATTCATTGTCAAAGTTGCTTACTAAAACTTTCTACAATAAACAACTGTTCTGAACCAATTGAAACTGATGAAATCGCCAATTTGAAAAAATACCAAATCAACTCCTGAGAGGCTACCACTAGAAACATAAGTTCATTCAGGTACACTGAACATGCATGCAAGAGAAATTACCTTGAATCATCACTAATCAAAATATATGAGGTGTCAAAGTTGACCACCTTGAAACACTGTTAGCAATGCAAATGCAAAACAAGAAAAATTGCATTTGGTTTTAATCTACTAAAAATAGAAAATCAAATTATAAAGCTCTAAAAATTGGCATGTGAGCTCATCTTGGTATAGTGAACGCAGAATGCAAGCTCAAATGGGAGGCAACTTTGCAGAACTGAATGTTTGCAAACAGCTGAACAGTGACAAAACCCTCCACCTTCACTTTTTGAAACATTGACAAAGCTCATCATGGGAAGCTGAAAATTGACATGCCCACTCACATATGACATATTATGACCTCTCAAAGTAGGCCATTCAGGAAAATTAATTAGGTGCATTTCTGAAAGTGCAAAGGCAAAATTTTCAATATGGGCATCTCAAATTTGCAAAATTTGAGAGTGCCAACAAGTAGGATTGCCTCAAATCTATACACAAGGAAATATGGTGTTGCTTGAGTGGGTGTACAAATACTAGTACAGTAAGCCCACAAAGCAGAATTCAACTGAACAAGCTAGTCTCTACCAGCTTCATAGACTTTCTTCTTCAGAATTTTTAGAATAGTTTTGTTGAATGCTTCAACGTGACTATTTCCTTGGGGATAATATGGTGTTGAGAATCTATGTTGGGTCTGAAATCTCTCACAAAGTTCTTGTACATCTTGATTTTTGAAGTCACCCATTGTCAATGATGATGGAGAGGGGGATGCCATAGCGACAAATAATGTAATTTAAGATAAAAGAAGCAATTTTTTCCCTATGACCATTGTGAGAGGCACCGCTTCAATCCACTTTGTGAAGTATTATGTAGCTTTCAAAATGAACTTATGTCTGTTGGAAGAAGGATGAATATTTCCCACAAGGTTGCTCGACCCCATTGAGAAAAAGGCCATGAATTTTCTAGAGGATGCAACTCTTGTATTGGCGCATGTATGAGATTACTATGAATTTGGAATTGCTTGCATTTCTTAGCATACTAAAAGGAGTCTTTTTCCATAGTAGGCCAATAATAGCCCAATCGTATGAGTTTCTTGGAAAGATTAAGACCACTTGAATGAGTGCCACAAATACCTTCATGGACTTCATTTAAGGCTTTCTCAGATTCTTCATGTTTGAGGCACTTGAGGAAAGTACCATCTAGACCTCATCGATAAAGTGTGACAGCAATGATAGTGTATCGAGCAAATTGATAAATGAAGTTTCACTTTTGATTCCTTGAAAGGTTGGGAGGAAGGGTATTATCTTTCAAGTAAGTATAATTTTGACCATAACGAGAGGAATCAGGTCCGGCTATGTGGCAAACAATTTGGGTATCAAGAGAGTCATGGGCTAGGTAAAACAGTTTCTCCACTAGGAATTCATAACGATCTTGATTTTCCTGTGTTTGAAGGAGAGAAGCAATCATAGCCATGGCATTTGCTTCTTAATTGTCAGCCCTTGGAATTTGTACAAAAGTGATTTCAACAAAATACTTTTTGAAGTCATCAACTAGTTTTTTGTAAGTCATGAGTTTATCATCCTTTGTTTGATATTCATCATTAATTTGATTCATTACCAATTGAGAATCTCCATAAATATGTAGCTCTGTGATGTTCCATTCTATAGCCATTTTCATTCTAATGACTAATGCCTCATATTATGTCATATTATAGGTGCAAGGAAAGCTCAATTTGTATGACTTTGGAATGGTATGACCTTGAGGTGTTATAAATAGTATAACTGCTCTTGATCCATGGTATGTATAAGAGCCATCAAAATATAATTCCCAGGTTTTCTTAGTGACTGTAAGAACATATGCATTTGGAAACTCAATGTGCAGTGGATTATCATCATGTAAGGGTGCTTTTGCTAGTTGATCTACAATCACTTGACCTTTGATAGCCTTTTTGTCAACATACTCAATCTCAAATTCACTCAAGATCGTGACCCACTTTGCTAATATTCTCGTCAATGTCACCTTACGAAGGAGATATTTTAAAGTCCATCTATTTTGGCTATCAACTTGACTAAATGAGTAACCATATAATGTCGCAGCTTTTGGGATGCAATCACTATAGCCATACATGTTTTCTCAATAGAGGTGTAGTTGAACTCGTAACCAACCAAGGTCCTATTGATATAATATATAGCTTTCTCTTTTCCTTCATGGTCTTGTTGTACTAGAATATCTACCAATGATACATCTATGGCTGATATGTAGAGCAACAATTGATTGCCTTCAATTGGTGACATCAACATTTGGGGATCGTGTTGTCACAATAGTGGTTTACAATTCCTAAGAGGAACGAATTTTAGCTGAAATCACATATTTTTAGAAAATATAATGATTTAAGCCTTAAAAAGTTCCATTTTAAGGATTCCAATTAACGAGGGTTTGATCAAATCACCTTAGATCAAACCCCCTTAGATAGAACCTCACTAGTTTTAAACCATACCTATAAATGCATCTCCTTTACACCTATCAAAATGCTAATTAAAAATCACTTTTGATTTAGCTTTTAGGGGATCAAATGAATTCATTTAAAATTTATTTCAAATGATTATGGTATTCCTCAGAACAAGATATCCAATGAATATAATTTTAATATGTTTTGGTTTTGTTATGTATTTGTTTTTAAGTTTTATTAAACATAGGTTTTTCATCGAAAATGAATTTATTTGTTCTTCACATGTGGAAAAATAGAAGATTATCAAAAAAAAATTGAAAAATATGAGTGCACTATATATTCAAGTCCTTGATCCAACAAAAAAAAAAAAAAAAAATTTTGACATATACAAAAAAAGTTACGCGTTATACAGTCGCGCTGTGTCTGAATTGTAATTCGTTTGACTTTGAAACTTGATTAAGGAAAAAAAATTCAATAAAAAACTATCTAACCAGGTGGAAGCACTAGATATCAGAGTTAAAAATCTAAATTTGAAAGAATTAGAATTTTATCCTTCATGGAAAAAAAATTATGCATTATACGGTGTGCGTCACTTTTTAAAAATGTTGTTTTCTAAAAAAAATCAATTTTTGTGGGAGATGGAAAAAGTGCAATTTGATTCCAAAAATTTTGAAAAATATATTTTTAGAATCTAAAAACAAAATTTGATGAGACTCTAGTTTTCACCATCTTCAAATTCCTCACGGTTTAGCTGCTATAGGTCCCCAAATGTGAAGATTTAGATAAAAATAATAATTTCAGTGTCTAGTTTGGCCAAAAATTGTAAACCACTATTATTGGAGATATTCTTTTATTTTTTTGAAAGCTTGTTCACACTTGTCGTCCAACCTGAATGGAACATTTTTTATATAGAAGATGAGTGAATGGGTGACACCTACCACCCAATGAAGTGATGAATCTTCAGATGGACTACAGTCTTCCTTGAAGAGAATGTAGTTGACTGATATTCTTAGGTGATTCCATTTCCATGATTTCATTTACTTTAGCCGAATCCACTTCTATTCCTCAAGCTCAAATAATGTACCTTAGAAGTTTTCCTAATGTGACTCCAAAAGCACATTTCTTTTGATTTAGCCACAACTTGTATTGTTCTAACCTTTGAAATATCTTATCCAAAATATTCAGATGTCCTTCTCTTGTGTATGATTTTTCTAATATTCCATCTACATAATCTTCCATGTATCTATGCATCATGTCATGGAAAATGGTCACCATTTCCCTTTGGTATGTAGCACCTACATTCTTAAATCCAAAATGCATGGCGTTCCAACAAAAAATACCCCAAGGACATGTGAAAGTTGTCTTCCCCTAATCTTCAAGTGCTATTTGATTTGATTATACCCTAGAAAACCATTCATTAGAGAAAACATTTTGTGTCTAGTTGTTAGGTCCATAATGATGTCTATGCTTGGTAAAGGAAAAAAAATCCTTTGGAAAAGCTTTATTTAGGTCTTTGAAGTATGTACATAATCTAATACTCTCATCTGGATTGGAAACAAGCACAATGTTTGACACCTTGTCTGGATATGCGACTAGCCTTATGAACCCCACATCTAATAATTTCTTCAGTTCTGCTTTGACAAGAAGAGCTATGTGTGGATGCATTTTTCTCAATTTTTGTTTTACTAGTTTAGCTCTTGGAGAGAAATTTAAGTGATGCATTATAAGATCTAGATCCAGCCTTGGCATGTCTACCTATGACCAGGAAAAATTTATTTGTCTCCTTTTGAAGAATTCATTGTAATCCTACCACTCCTACTCTAATAGTGATGCTATTGGATCTAGAATCTTAGGATTGTCTGAGGTACCAATGTTAACTGCTTTAGTTGGCTCAATCAATATGGAATACCTCTCCTAATAATAGTTGTTAAGTGTCAAATCTCCCATCCTCTAGCACCTCAAAGAGGCTCTCACCATCAGATACATCCTTTCTTTTTACTTTTCCTCGATCTAATGTTGCCAATAAATGGTTTTTAGCATTAGATCTAATATTTGATTCATTTATCTTATTTTTGTGACTAAGAGATTTGACACCCATGAAAGAAGAAGCATTATCAAATTCATTGGTCGAAGATGTCTTGGGTGCTATAGGTTCTACATCATTGAGATATAAGGAAATGGTATGATCATTTGAATAGGAAAGTATCTATCTCAGTGGGTCCATTGCTTTCCCAATCAATAATTTCAGAATGCATCAAGGTTAAAGGATCATCTGATCAGTTGGTCTCAAAGGAATTAAGGGTCATGATGGAATTGTCAAATTTTTCAATAATTACTTCCAAGTTTCAAATGTTACTCTGCTCAGGATGACGTGTCTCGATGAACCTCTAATTGTCCTCGATAAAGTTAGAATTGATAAATTATGAATCTGATTCAAGTGGTTTGTATTCTAATGTTTATCCTTCATATGAGTGAACTATATTGACACCAACATCTTTTGCATAGCAAGATCCTTTAGAGGATTCTTTAGAATGATATGAGTCCCACTCTGACTCATTAGAGTCAGTCTCACTGGAAGCTTGCAATCTAAAGATTTTTCCATATAGATTATGTGTCGCTCCTTCTCTTTTTATGGCAAGATCTTCTTGTCTTCTATCATTTTCCTCTTCTTGTTGCTTGGAAGTTTCTTTTATTTTTTTTGTTTGCGAATTGTTTCTTCTTGTTGTATGCAAGTTGCTTCCTCCTGTTCATGAACTGGAATGTCTTGTCCAAAACCTAGTCCTGACTTGTCCTTGGCATGTTGAGATGGAGGTTGTATGGGTTCTAGAATACCTTCTTTTCTTTTTCCTATAGGGCCCTTGCCACCATACCCTATTTTTTGCAAGATGTGAAACCCTTTTCCATATTTTTCCATTGGTATGCTAACATTATTGATTTCTTATTGAGACCCATCATCTTTATATAACCACTACAAAACATCTTTGTATTCGATTTATTCAGATAGGGTTCCTACCTTGACAAATGCTCCCTCAAATATTTTAAGTGGTTTTGATAGTGGTTATTGCTTTGAATTTAATGGTTTCCCATAGGATCTAGGAGAGAGTGATAAATATTGTAGAGAATAATCTTCTATTCCTTTTCATTCAACTGTAGCTTTCTCTCAAAATTTTCCAAAGTTGACTTGTACAAAATCCTCCTAGGTGATGAATTAGAAGAAGATGCCTCACTATTATGTGGAACAATGAACTCTTGGACTAGTTTTAGATTACTGCAATATTGAAATGGACTAGAATCTGCTGAAATGGTGATTTCTTGCCATTATACGGAAACTTTACACACTAATGGTAAGTTGAGGGAACTCCCTGCTTATCATGAATCCATGGTATGCCCAAAAGTATGTTATAAGAGATATTTAAGTCCAACATTTGATAGATTGTATCTTTTTGTATGAATCCTTCTCTAATGGGTAACACCATTATTCCTTTGGAATAGTTTTCCTCTTCGTCATATGCTTTTATGGTGATCTTTTTTCTAGGTTCAATTGTATTGGTAGAAAAACCTAAGGCATGAATAGACTCAATGAGAAAATATTTAGACCAACTCCTCCATATATGAGGACACATTTAACACATGTTTTATGGATAAGAACTTCGATATGGAGAGGAGCATTGTGAGGATGTTGCACATAAATGTCACCATTATCTATGAATGATAAGCAACGAGGTTCTATTGGGTGTCCCACCATGGCTTGGAAATGATCAACATCCAAATCTTTGGAGACTGTGGTATCTACTAGATATTTTTGGAAAATCTCTTTATGTATTGGTGAAAGATTTAAAAGCTCTAATATTGATATTTGTATAGGGGTATTTTACAATTGATCCACTATATTATATTGTTTAGAAGTGGATGGCGTGTTAATTTTCAAACCTGGCAAGGTTACTTTGGCCTTACTCTTGGTGATGACATGTGTTGGTTCTGGTTGTGATTTCTCTTTAACAACAATAACATTAACCACATTGTCATAGGAATGAGCATAGTTGACTTTTTCTTTTCCTTTACTAGCTCATGTCATTGATCCTTCACCCTTTTCATAATTTGGGAGTGGAGTTTTGAATGCAGTGTGTGATTTGTTTGTTTTATGCCCATCCACCATTATTACCCTGTAATCTATCAAGTCTTTAATGACATGTTTCAATATTTGACAATCATTTGTTTGATGTCCCTTACTTCGATGATAATCACAATAATGGTTGTCATTCCACCATGCTAGTTTAACTTTAGGATCAAAATCTCTCACTTCTAGTAATGTGATCAATTTATTTGGATGAAGTGTTTTTAAAGTCAATTCTAGTGGTTCACCAATGGGAGTAAATTTTCTATGAACATTAGAAAAAGATGGTTTAGGTTTATTGTTATCTTGGTTAGCCACTGGCATACAACTTGATAGATTAAAAATAGGTTACTTTGGTTTTAAGTTGTTACAATCTACCACTCCATCATTGACAATGTTTCTAGTTTTGGTCCAAAACTTTGGTTTATCATTATTGCTATTGTTGTTGTTGGGAGAATTAGTCCCTTCTTTATAAATATTTAATGCTCCTCTTTTGACCAAAGCATATTTGATCTTGATTCCATTTTCAATCATTTTTTCAAAACTTGGAGGGAATTGTAATTTTAGTCTATAACTCATTTCACCATTCATATTATCGATGAAAATGTCCATCTTTTCATTATCTGGCACATGGTGAGAGTATCTAGCAAAAAAATACCTCCATCTTTGCAAGAATGTCATGAAGGGTTCTCCATTTTTTTGTTTTATATTGCATAAATCCAACATGGTAATCTCATGTTGAATGTTATAGGAGTATTGAGAAATAAATTTATCCACAAGTTCTTCAAATGATCTAATCCTAGGTGGTGGTTTTGAGAACCACTCCATAGCCTGTCCACTTAAACTCCTTGGGAATAAACACATTAGATAAGTTTACTTGTGTGCAAAATTCCCTTACATGATCTTGAGGGCCAGTTTTCCCATTAAGAAGACAAGGTTAATTTGATCAAAAGTTCAGTTTCACGATGAAGGATGATAAATCCCGATAAAGAAACTATGTTGAAGAATCAGATAATCAATATGTCAACTATGCACTCAGGATGTTGGATCATAAACTTTGTTAAAATTTATGTACTTGTTAAAACCTCTTTTGTCTAGTTTCAAATTGATTTGATGGTAATGACCTAAGAAGCACTCTCAAAAGGGTATCTAAAACTATGCTCACTTTTCTGTAAAAAGTTGTAGTTTACTATGTCTATGATGAAAATATACTGATGCGCTAAAACAAGGTATCAAAGTGCTAATCTATGCACTCAATGGGCTACTCTGTCCTATTGATGTGGTATACTATCCAACTGATGCACTAGTATGGTTTTTTTTTGCAATATGTTATCCTGTTCTATGTTATTTGGTATCTTGTGATGTGTTATTCTGAATGACTGGTGTGCTATTATCTAGAAGCAAAGCGCTATTTTGTGTTCTCAATGTGCTAAAATATAGTCTGAATGTGCTAACGTTCTCCCTCTATGCGCTAATCTTCTTGATCTATGCAGTATTGTTCTCAGTCTATCCACTATAATGTAGCCTAAATATGCTAAACTATTGCATGATGTGAAATAACTTGATAGTTTCATTTTTATGCTAAGTTGAATGTTTATGTGTTTCAATGGATGATATTCTGATTTATGATTTAAAAACACATAAGCCAATATTTCAAGCAGTTGTTTTTGTCTCAAAATCTAACACCAAGTGTATGTTCAAAGCTCAAATAAAGCCCAAGTTTCCACAGGTATAGAACATAAAAGACACATCAAGTAGTTCTAGCCTAAGGAGTGGATGCAATGCAATAATTCAGCCCACATCTTGGTATTTCTTCACCTCGAATGCTCAACACCTTAAGGAGTGTTTAACAATCTTGTCTTTGTGAGAGAGGATAGATAGGGGCCTCCAAGATTGGAAGGATAACCCTATCACCCTTTTTCTGGAAAGCTATAAATAGCCTATACAATGTTGGAAAGTTCTATCTCATCTCAAGGAAATACATATGGTGACTATCTTGGGGGGAAACTAGCTATCCCCTTGCATTGAAATTAACGTACCAAGGCATAAAAAGGTGGCTTGTAATGTAATGGTAAGGGCATCTGTTCGCCGTGTTGGGGTATAAACTCAATTAAGAGGTCTCCCAACCTTGAGAACCAAGGTTTGATATACCCAAAGGTACGTGAGGATATCTATTCCTATATACACCTAAAAATGGTCACATCAAATTTTTTTGGTAATTAATTAAATATTTTTAATATTTAATTAAATCTCTGAATTTCATCTACCTATAAATAAATTTAAATAATTTATATTCATTCTTTCATTTTGATTAAATAAATAAGTTTATTTAATCATCTTTTCGTATTCATTTCTTAATTAATTAAATAAACATTATGATTTATTTATATTAATTATCAATAATCTTGACTTGGATATTTTATTGAAATAAAAAGATTAAATATTCTTCTCTTCTAAATATATCCTTCTAATATCAATTTGTAATTAAATATTTCTAAAATATTTAATTAATTCTTCTAATGTCACATTACAATTAAATATTACAAAATATTTAATTAAATTTTCTATAGTGTAAAAATCAAAAATCAAACTCAATAAATGAAATTAAATAAATTTATTTATTTATTTAATTTGGGGATTATCTTCAACATCCGTGGAAGCAAACGGTCAAAACAGAAAAATTATTTTTCTCTGTTTCTATGCAGGCTTGTTCCCGTGGGTTGAAGACAAGAATCCATTCTTCTCTCCAACTTCCCAACCTCTTCCATCTTCTTCTCAACCTCTCCATCTCTTACCTTTCAATTCTACCAGACAATTTCACAGCCGTTGATCTTTGCCAGCCAGGATTGTGCCTGAGAAAAACTATAAATAAGACTGTCGGGTACTCCAAATCATATAAGAGCTTTCAGTAAGAAAATTATAGTTAATTTGCATTAAGCTTTTAGCATTCATTGTATTTAAGTTTCATAGCATAGCATACCATAAAATCATAGCATAGAATCAATGGCATCTTCTGTTTACAGCCCCTGTGCATAATCCACAACCCCTGTTCATATCCGTCAGCACTTTCACCTTCACTAGCATATAGGATAGAATTTCTATTTGCATACTCATTCTACAGATAGCCATTTGGAGAAGCTGAGCTTACAAAAATCTGAGAGTAGTAGCTTTGAATGAATCTCTAGAGATAGAGGAAGATGGAACGCCTCTGAGGAAGTTTTATTTCTTTGTTTGAAATTAAATCAATTAGCAATTTCTTCATAATAATGTTTCATTAAATGTGTGTTTTGTTTTCAATTAGATTACATATATTAACATACCACATTTTTGGTGCCCACCATGGGGCTCTTGCCCCTATTTCTCATATATTTTTACAAGTTTCTTTGATAGGTTACAGACAAAAAATAGCGGATTAGCGTAGGAAACATGTTTCAGAAACTTCATACCCAGTTCAACGCATTTGAGAGTTTTTGTAGCGCCTGTGAGAGATTTTACAGCGCATTTGAGAACTTTTGCAGCACCTATGAGAACTTTTGTAGTGCTCTTAGAAACTTCTGTAGTGCCCTTAACAACTTCTACAGTGCATCTGATAATTTCTGCAATGCTCATGAAAATTCTTGCAACACATATGATAATTCTTGCAGTGCTTATGAAGACTGTTATAGCGCAAATTTTAGAAAACTAGTAAATTGTAATTCGTGAGTTTAAAACAGTTTAACTGAATCTGACGCAACCGCAGACAGTTAGTAGTTTTAAAAGTAAAAAGAAGCAATCCTAGGGTAGACACTTTAAATTAAAAATGAAGCAATCCTAGGGTAGACATTTCACATTTCATTTTGGGTTAAAAAGAACTTTGTGTTTGTGTGAAGCAACATCTTCGTTTAGCATAGAAAATCTTTATTTTTGGCTTAAAATAAATCCATGATTTCTTTGTTTTTGGTGATAGGCCTATGCTCTCCCCTTAACTGGGTGATCAAAATGCCAAACTCACCTATTTCCCTTTATGCAATTTCTTATTTTATTAACACATTTTAGAAGGTCTACCGTAGTGGGAAAAAGTACTCACCCTACGGGAACGACCTAAGTGGGAACAACTACAGCCAAGTTTTCCAACCCAATTTAATCAAATGCGGATGGTTGATGAAAATCACATTCAATGGTAGTGTACATTGATAACCATCCCCAAATCCTTTGTTCTAAAGGTAGGGAGGTCTCTCGAGGGAGTCTATCATTTGCTACACCGAACGGAAACCCTTACTAAGAACTTAGTGTAGTATCTAACTTGTCAATTTCCGAACATCATATTAATCACAGTACAGGGGAGGGAAGAATCTACCCCCAAGATACTCACCATATAACTGCCAAGGATTGTTTGCTCAGGGGATCTGGTATCCACTTCTGTCACTCTGAGTACGCACCTGGAAAAGACAAAAACACAGGCGCCCTTTCGAGGGTGACACAGCTGTGTGAGTCGACGTAGTTTTAAGATGTGGGTTGTTGATTACTATGATGACCTACTTGAGAATTAAGAGTGAGTCTGTTCGAAGTGCTTATCATGTGTAAAACCCGTTAAAACAATTTTTGAACAACATTTTGATTATACACTTGATGTTTAGCATAGGACTTAAGACAACTATTTTACAACTTGTTTGATGTGTTTTCAATACACTAATTCAAATAAGATCATCCAAAACTCACTATTACATTGATTAATCTCATGTTACGAGATTGGAAATCCATAATGTTTGTAAAGAAATCCATTTTCAAAAGGATTAAAAAGCCAAAGAAACCCATCAACTACAAGAAACTATTGAAAAAACAACGATTCTTGTATCAAAGCCAAAAAGTTTTACTCAAATATAGAACCTTTCTTCATAGGTATCATGATTGTGTTAGAGGTCTTTCAGATGATTATGCTATAGAACCTTTGTATTCACAAGCTTACTTTCAAAGAAGAGCCCTTTCTCAAAGGCATAACCATAGTCAACACATTCGTTTCAGTTATATTCCCCAACCTGCAATTGAATATTCAAGTCGTCCAAATCAAATTTTGCAATAGAGAACTTAGATTACATTAGGCATCCATCACAAAATCCATCTTTTTACAAAGCTATGATCAAAACTCCACAAAGTGCAAAATCATCCTTTTCTTGATCTTTTGCTTAAATTCCCGTCAATAGGATTTTCATCCTTTCACTTAGGGAACAACACAAGCTAAAGATTAGACATTTTATGTAAGTCATAGAATCTTCATTCTATCCTGACTTTCATATACATGATATAAATTGCACTATTTCACTCTCTTGATTAAAAGCAAGTAGAACTTGGAACAAAACCTATGCCTGTCTTCACAAGATCTCAAAAACAAATGGAAAAATATGAGGGAGAAACCACTACAAGTAAAATGGGTGACCGTAATGAAAAAGGAGAGGAAACGTTTAATCTTGATGAATTAATGGAAGAAAAGTTTCAAGAAGCAGAACAAGATCCCCAATTCCATACTCTTATGGAAATGATTTTAGAACGAAACAAAGAACGATACTTTCTTTCATTGGCTAATCAAGGAGCTAAGTTACCTCACAATTTTGACATAGAAGGCATTAAACAGAGTCCTAAAAATCCTCCTAATGACTTTAGTGCCCTTAATCAACAGATAAAAGAATTACAAGGGCAAATAAAAGAGATGCAAGGGGGTACAACAAAGAAGTATGTTTTGGAAGATATATCTCCTTATCCATTCGATAGGAATCTTCAAATGATCCCATTTCCAAAACATTACGAAATTCCTAAATATGATAGGTATAATGGAAAAACTGATCCCATTGACCATGTGAGGGATTTCCGATATATGAGTCTAGAATTCGCCTATGACGATACATGCTTAATGCGATTATTTCCACGAAGTCTAGGGGTACAATCCATGGAGTGGCTTTCTAAGATCACTCCACCCATCAAAATTTTTGAGGAGTTGATAAATCAGTTTATATCACAATACTCCTACAATATTCAACACCAGATAACAATGCTTGATCTTTGTAAAGTCAAACAAAAAGTAGGAGAACCTTTTACTACATTCTTGCAAAGGTGGAGAAGGTTATTCGCATGATATTCCCGTCCTATTCCTGAAAAGGAAAAGATGGATATCTTCATCAACAGCCTAGATCAAGAATTAAGCTATAGGCTTAATCTTCATTGTCCTCATAACTTTGAAAAGTTGATTGAAAACACAATCACCATTGAAGAGGCCTTGGTTAAAAGGGGAGTGATAAAACTTGATAATCCAAGTACATCAAATCAAAACAACAACGATAAAACAAGGTTTTGGAATAGAAACAAAAATGTTGTCAATGATGGTATAGTGGATGCAAATAATCTATGAACTTGACCATCTGTCTTCAATCTATCAAGTGCTCCACGAACCAATCAACAAGGAAACAACAATCAACAAGGACAAACCTCCAAGCAAGAAAACATGACCAATCAAAATACCAATCAAAATCATGATAATTTCAATAGCAATCTTGGAAATACCCAAACATTAAATCTGTCCAGACCTCCATTCTTTTCAAATCTACGAAATTTTACCACTTTGGGTCAATCTCTTGAGTCCGCTCTCAAGGAGCTTCTCGATAATAAGGTTATCACCTTACCACCACAAAGAGATTATGAGCCACGAGTCAAAGTGCCATCATGGAATGACTTGTATTATTGCAATTATCATCAATGTAAAGGTCATAGAACGAATAACTATCAAGCTTTGAAAAATATCACACAAGATTTAATTGACAATGGCACCATTACAATTGAAGGACATCATACCAATGACGATCATCAAGCATTCAAAGATCCTTTACCAAACTATCAAAATGGGGAAACATCAGATACCAAGGCCAAAAGTATACATAATGTTGAAGACAATATAATCCATCACATCTATGCAGATGATCAGCAAGTTAATGTTATCAAAATCAAGGGAAAACAAGAATATCAACAGGTTAATGTGACTACAAGAGGTCAAGCAAATGTTGTTCTAAAAGGAATTTCATCTAAAACAACTATTTCTCCTCCAAGTCAGTATAATTTGGTTGATCAACTGAGAAAAACATCAGCTCAAATCTCCATTCTTGAACTTCTCAAAATATCTCCCATACATAAGAATATTTTAGAAGAATCTCTCATAAACACGACTGTTGATACTGATCTGGATGTAAACAGATTTCAAGCCATGGCGGGACATTTGTCTTCCCCCACTTGTCTTTCATTTTCTGATAAAGATGATGCCTCTATGACATCCACATAATTCCTCGATTTATCTTGAAGTCATGATCCATAAACATCGAATTAGACGTGTCTTAATAGATGGAGGAGCCGGTTTGAATATTTGTACTTTAAAGTTAATAAATGCCTTGGGAATATCAGAAAATGAGATTGATCCACGAAGGAAAATAACTATCAAGGCATATGATGATGAAGGAAGAGCTTCTAAAGGATTAATATTGCTGCCTATCAGAGTGGGACCTGTTGTCAAGAATACATTTTGTCAAGTTCTAGATCGAGATTTTTCTTATAATATACTTTTGGGTCATCCATGGATTCATGATATGCAAGCAGTACCATCAACATATCATCAATGTATCAAGTTTCCATATGATGGACAAGAAATAACTATACAAGCTGATTACAATAGTACCCAAATTTGTTCAAGTCTTCGAGTAACTCAAGATGTCTTTTTGCCACACAATAGGGAAGCTCTTGCTATTTCCTCTTCCAATTTACAAGTCCAATTGCAAGAATTGACAAAGAATCTTGATACTAATCTGAAGTTTAAAGACAAAGGAGTAGGTGAATATTCACTATCTCTTTCTACCTTACCTCCTTCTCCGAGGTCACATGGGCAGCCTACCTTATCAAATCAAAAGACTACAACATCTTCTATATCCCAAGCTTCTGTGCCAATCACAAAGTTTGATGGAAAATTCATTAGAGCCAACACCATTGAAGAAGAAGCTGAAGATAGGGACATCCTAAATTGGCTATACAAAGATGAAGATGACTCTCTTTTGCACATTAAGTTACCTATCGAACAATATGGTAAGGGGTATGCTATCATGCAGAAAATGGGCTATGAAGGAAATGGTCCTATAGGAAAAAGAAGAGAAGGAATCGTGGAACCAATTCAACCTATTTCAAAGCATTCAAGTGATAAAACAGGACTTGGATATGGTAAAGATAGAGAAGAATCTACTGCACAACAAACACAATTAATTCATGAAGGAGGATTAATGTCAGATAAACCTCATGAATCAGTTTTCCAATTGCAGAATAGTTTAGATACTGATTCTAATGAATATGAATGGGACACCATTTATAATGATGAATTTTGGAGAGACAAACAAGTTGATACCATATACAAATATGCACCTGTTCTCATACAAGGAGAAGGCTCAAGGCCTCCACTTGATTATGTTTTACAAAGCAATCATGAATCAAGTGAGGATGATTCAGATTCTAACGAGATTGACAATCAATAGGAGAATACCATCATAGACCTTGTCCACCATGAGGATGATAACCATATCATGAATTTGAAAATTCAAGACCTTACCTAACCTAATGATCCTATGTCTTTGGTTTATCCGAAACTTATTGATTGGGACATTGACGCACCTATCCACATTCCTACATTTCATGATAATGAGGATATTATAAATTTCCTTTGTTCCTTAAATGAAGAAAATAATTGTTTCATTTAAGAATTTCATACTTATGATTTTGATAAGGAGGGTGTCAAGTCTCTTAGCTACAAAATAAATGAAATAAAAGATGGATCTATTGGTGAAAACCGAAAAATGGCAGTGATAGATCAAAACAAGAGAAAAATAAAGAGTGAATCCGATGGTGAAAACCTTTCTGAGGCACTAAAGGATGAGAAACTTGACACTCTTCCCAAGCATTATCATGAAAGATCTTCTATTTTGATAGAACCAACAGAATCAATCAACATAAGTACAGTGAAGCAGCCAAAAATTTTACAACTTGCAGCATCATTAACAATTGAAGAAGTCCTAAAATTCATGGAATTCTTGAAGGAAAATCAAATCAACTTTTCTTGGTCATATGCTGATATGCTAGGGTTAAATCCTAATCTGATAATGCATCATTCATCTATTAAAGCAGGGCAAAACCTGTGAAGCAAAAGCTTAGAAAAATGCATTCACATGTTGCATTATTGGTTAAAGAAGAATTAAAGAAGCTTTTGGATGTTGGATTCATTCGAGCTATTGATTATGCCGAATGGATTTCCAATATTGTACCTATTTCAAAGCCAGATGAAAGGATCAGAGTTTGTACAGATTTTAGAGATTTGAATAAAGCTTGTCCCAAAGACGACTTCCCTTTACCCAACATAGATATGATTGTTGATTTAACTACTGGCCATGCAATGTATTCATTAATGGATGGATTTTCGGGGTATAACTAGATAAAAATTGCACCAGAAGATCAAGATAAAATAACATTTGCATGTCCTTGGGGTACCTATTGCTGGAATGTAATGCCATTTGGGTTAAAGAATGTTGGAGCCACTTATCAAAGAGAAATGACAACAATTTTTCATGATATGATGCACACATTCATGGAAGACTATGTTGATTATTTACTTGCCAAATCTCACACACGAGAAGAAAATTTAGAAATCTTGTCAAAAATATTTACTAGAATGGAGTAGTTCAATGTTCAACTCAATCCAAAGAAATGTGTCTTTGGTGTTACATTTGGAAAACTCCTAGGATACATTATTTCAGAAAAGGGTATGGAGGTTGATCCAGAAAAAGTACAAGCTATGATGGACATGCCCCCACCACAAAATATCAGTCAGCTTCAATCATTGCAAGGATGACTACAGTCCATCAGAAGGTTTATAGCTCAACTGGTAGAAAAAAGCTTACCATTTACACATTTATTGCATAAGAATGTCCCATTCAAATGGGATAAAAAATGTGAAGTAGCATTCAATCAGATCAAGCAATATCTTATGCAACCACCAGTTTTAATTCCACCTATTCCAGGAGAGCCACTCATACTCTATATTTCAGCAACAGAAGTATCCTTGGGAGCATTGCTAGCTCAAGAGGATTCTACAGGTAAAGAAAGGGCCATATACTATATCAGCCGAACTCTAACAAAGCATGAGTTAAACTACAATTTCATTGAAAAATCTTGCCTTGCAGTGGTATTTGCTTCTCAAAAGTTGTGACACTATATGTTGGCTCATATAGTTAAGCTGATAACAAAGATTGATCCACTAAAATACCTATTAAGCAGAGCTACTTTAACAAGGAGACTTGCAAAATGGGTAATGATCTTAAGTGAGTTTGACATTCACTATATGTAGATCGAAAAGCTATTAAAGGACAGGTCATTGCAGATCAGTTGGTTGAAGCACCTTTACAAGAAGAAAATCAAATGCATATTGAGTTTCCTGATGTAGATGTCTTCACAGCAACAATGCAGAGACCATGGATGTTGTACTTTGATGGATCTTATACACAATATGGCTCAGGGGAAAGAATCCTCTTTGTTACACCTGAAGGACATACCATTTCATGGTCATATCGGTTGATGTTTCCTTGCACAAATAACATAGCTAAATATGAGGCATTGCTCATAGGATTAAAAATAGCCTTGGAATGGCAGATTACAGAGCTACAAGTATATGGTGATTCACAACTTGTCATTAATCAAATTAATGATGATTATCAAACTAAAGATGATAAGTTGATACCTTACAAAAACATGGTGGATGATTATAAAAAGTATTTTGTGTCAATCAAATTTTCACAAATATCAATGGTTGATAATAAAGCTGCAGATGCAATGGCTACTATTGCTTCCTTATTACAACTATCAGAAGATAAAATTAAGCATGAATTCTTAGTGGAACAATTGTTTTCTCCTACCTATGAAAACTCTGAGACCCAAGTTATATGTCATTTAACTGGTTCTGATTCACCTTTATATGGCAAGACTTATACTTACCTCAAAGATAACATCTTACCTCTGGATTTATCTCGAAACCAAAAAAGGAACTTCATACGCCAATCATCTCATTATATTTTAATTGCCGATATCCTTTACAGACGTGGTCTTTATGGTACACTCCTTAGATGTCTTGAACATGATGAATCTAAAAAAGCCTTACAAGAGGTTCACGGTGGTATTTGTGGAACTCATTCAAGTGGTTTGACCTTAGCCAAGAAACTTGTCAGAATGGGATATTATTGGCCTACCATGGAGAAAGATTCTTTTACTTTTTTCAAGAAGTGTTCTAAATGCCAGATTCACGGGAATCTTATTCATGCACCTATGCAGGAACTGCAACCTTTCACTCCAACATGGCCTTTTTCTCAATGGGGACTAGATCTTGTTGGTAAAATACATCCTTCATCATCAAATGGTCATAAATTCATCATCACAGCTACGAAGTATTTTACAAAATGGTTTGAAGTTGTTCCTTTGACAACAGTAACTAGGAAACAAATATCTTCGTTTATCCTGAATTATATTATCTGCCGATATGGAATTCCTAATTCTATTATCACTGATAATGGAAGGCCTTTCAAGAATCAGGATGTGGATGAACTTTGTGAAAGATTTCACATCCAACACAGGTTCTCTACACCTTACTATCCACAGGGTAATGGTCAAGCAGAAGCTTCCAACAAAACAATCTTGAAGATCTTGAAGAAGACAGTAAATGATGTCGGTCGTGATTGGCATGTTCAATTAAATTCAGCTTTGTGGGCATACAGAACAAGCATTCACACACCAACAGGAGCTACACCATATGCTTTGGTCTATGGAGCAGAAGCAATCTTACCACTAGAGGTTGAAATACCTTCACTTAGGGTCTCACTCAAGGGATTGATAAGTGATGAAGACTATGAAGTATATCGCCTCCAAGAGCTAGAACTGTTAGGTGAAAGACGTCAACATGCAGCTGACCATTTGAAGGGTTATCAACGGGTTATGTCTCGTAGTTATAATCATAAAGTTAAACCACAGACATTTCAAGTTGGTGATTTAGTCCTGAGAGAAAATCCACGTAATCAGCAAGACAGAGAAAAGAAAGGGAAATTTGAACCTAACTGGCTTGGTCCATTTGTCATCATTGCAGCATACGGTTCTGGTGCATATCAGTTATCCACGTCAGAAGGGGACCTTCTTGAAGAGCCAATCAATAGCATTTATCTGAAGAAATTTTGTCTAAAAATCAGAAAAAGTCTTGAAAAAATCAAAAAAATCAGAAAAAGTCCTGAAAAAATCAAAAAAATCAAAAAAAGTCCTAAAAAAAAAAAATCCTAAAAAAGTGCAATAAAAACAAGTGGTAAAAAAACCTGGTAAACAAGCGCTACTTGTGATCAAAATAGGCTTTTCCATTTATTATTTTATGTCTTGCATTCACTTTAGGTATCATCCATTCATATCTATCATTTGTATATATCTTTCATATCCATATCATATGACAAGGATCCTTATGTTTCATCATGGCTTGATGAAATTTGTACATATTCATACTCTTTAGCTTGTGTTTATACTAGAGGTAGGAAACATAGACTGAACAAACAAGAGAGGGGCAACAAAATTTTTTGTTGAACATTGCAAATAGACACAAAATGATTTGACAAAATGTAACAAACATGGCCGTATCAAATCAACAATAACATGCTTATTCAATTCCAATTGACATCAAAACAACATGATTCAAATGACCATTGAAACAAGAGCATCAATGATGATAACCAGTTTGGATGATCTTAATCTGAATAATGTTTGAAATATTTTAAGCAAGATTTGAATGGTTGTTTGATTTTTCTATCATATCTCTGGAGCAATTCGATGATGTACTGAACTAGAAAAGCAAGGAAGGGGTATGATTTTTCTTTGTCTATTGTTTGTGAGAAAATCATTAGTACTATGCAAATTGGTCATGAGACATGCTCTACTATGTATCATGGATTACATTTCAGAATTTGCATAGGAAATGGGTTAACTCTTGTCTGTTTATGCAAGCAATGCTCAGGTCATCTCGGTTCAATTATACCTAGATGCTTGTATTAACTTGCTATATTAAAAATCATGAAAGCAATACTCAGGTCATCACTAGTGCTAACATACCCTTTGATGCTTGTATTAACTTTCAACATTTCAAAGCTCTATGATGATACAAAAAGCATGAATAAGCTCTCCAAATGGCAATATTGTATGAATGTTTTGTATGGTTGAATATAGATTGCATTCATGTTAGAATCTACATTTTTGCATTCATAAATTTCCCAAAAAGCTGGAAAAGAATCACATGGTTTATATCTTTTCGAATACATGACTGAGTATATTTTGACATTCACAAAAACATCATTTCATACATTTTTCATATATTTACATTAGAAAATCATAAAATCAAAGCATACATCATATACATCATCAACATATACATTCATTCATCCAATAGATTTCATCTCATAAATCATGTATACATATATATCATAACCATGAAACCATCATATCATACACATCATGTATATAGTAAATAGACACATTTATATCATCATAAATCATTACTGCATTTTATATATCTCAAAAAAATGAATGTCAAAATGTACAAGGATGTCAACCACAAATGATATAACATCATCAAAAATGAGATCATCTCAAGGTGTATACAAAATGTCTCAACAGAATATCATGAAAATATCATTTATAATGCACTAGGTAGTGCTATCCTCTGATGGAGCTGGTCTGGGACCTGTACCACCTGCCCCTGATGGACCTGCTCTGCCTATCCCTGATGGCCCTCCTGGAGGTAATGGTTGTGTCACACCTCTACTGGTAGTACAAGAATGACCATGAATAGACCGTGACAGAGCATAACTCTCCCTCCACTCAGGTGGAACCGCATCATGATATCTGGTCCTGTAAAACTCAGCCTCTTGGGTGGCTCTAGTCACCTCTCTCATCATATCACCAGTCAAGGTGCTACCTGCTACTCCTCGTAGGCTATCTGCCAAAGCAATGGCCTGCTCACCTCCTTGTCTCGATGCATCTCTCTCAGCAGTAACTAAAGTCAGCTGTCCCTGCAACTGTGTAATCAAGGCTTGTGCCTGTGCTAGCTGAGTCTGCAAACTTTGTACTGTACTCTATAGAGACGATATCTGACCTAATACTGTTGGATCTACTAAAGGAGATGAGTCTATGTGTCTCATCTGTGGTCCACCTCTACCACCTCTACCACCTCTGCCACCTCTCCTACCACCTCTCCTGCCACCTCTACCTCCACCTCTACCATCACCACCATCATCTCCCTCTAATTCATCATCTCCTCCACTCTCATCATCATCACTATCCTCTGAATCATCACCCTCTGAAGCTGAATCTCTTTGCCGTCATCTCTATGCAGTAACAGGAGCAATATCCTCATAAGGATCAAACATACATGGTGTCGAATGCTCTAGGACATACTGAAAATACTTTGGTGTTGTCCCTGCGTCAAGAACATCCACTCGATAATCCCACATCACTACTCCTAAACTGGTGAACTCTGCCACTACTGTCTCATAGGAAATCCGTGGACCCCACACTGCAAGCTCTGGCTGTCACCATGCATAAATGGCCGAACCCACAGGCATGCCCTGAATCCGTTAAAACTACCGACATACTTGTCTAGCAAGAAATCTCTCAATAATCCATGGAGTTTGACCAATCAAAAATTTGGAAGTACATACATACGACATCTCCCTCGCATCCTCTGGCCATGGCTCACAATCTAAATATGGTCTCCAGCATACTATATCTAGACTATCCAAAAGCCGTTGCCAATGCACTAGTTTGTCCAGTCTCGGCTGAGCAATATTATGAGCATATCTCCATCTGTACGATCGACCAGCTGGTCACTGTCCTCGAGTCAATGGACGTAAAATAGCAAAGTTCTCCCATGCCCATATCTATAGTAATGAGCACCCAACAGCAAAACTTTGGCCTCTACCATAAACAATATGATGTAACTCATCATATAAGTGGGCTAGCATGCATGTACCCCACACATACCATGTCCCCTGTATCACCATACTCTCCAAAACATGACCCCACCCGATCGTGAACCCCTTTGACCTATGGTCAGGGCATAACACACCTCCAATGAATCCTGCAAGTACAGCTGGTAAAGGCGGGTATGTATCTGCCATCTCGGCCCATGGGATGAAATATCCGATGATCTGATCATCTCTGAATATCTGTCTCAAAGAATCAGTGCCTCCAACCTCTCAGCTATCAAATACAACTATCTCTCCCATCACTGGGATCCGCAAGATACGATATACATCCTCAGGGGTCACTGTAATCTCTCCAGTCGGTAAATGAAATGTGTTGGTGTCATTATGCCACTGCTCTACAAGTGTTGTCAATAAAGCCCTGTTGAGGCAAACCTCAGGCATATCAAGCAATGAACTCAATCCACAAGCATCAATCAAATCTCGATCTGACTGTAATAGATGTGGAATCAAACCCCATGTACTCAGGAATGCCTCTCGTGACTGTAAAACGCCCAATCTCTCCTGTTGACACATTATCACAGCAAAATCAATATCAACCAATCATGACTTATAAATCAAATTTGAACATCAAAATATTTGTTTTTCATTTTCATGAAAGCAGATAATCAACATCATGTTTATTTTTAACAACTTTAGAAATAAACATATCGATCAAACAATTTGTTTTTCATTTTCATGGAAAGCAAATCTATCAATATCTTGTTTGTTTTTAACAACTTTAGAAGCAAACTTATCAGTCCTATTTGTTTTAACAACTTAAAAAAAAAAATTATCAGTTCTTATTTGTTTTCCAATAACTTTGGGAACCGATTTATTACTCACAAAACAACAGTCAAACAAGGGCACTACAGAAAACATCAAGAGCGCTACAAAAATCTTTATATGCACTACAATATCATGAGTGCTACAAAAAATATCATGGGTGCTATAGAATTCCTTAAAGGCGCTATAATATCAAGGGCGCTACAAAACATATCAAATGCGCTACGAAATTAAATGCGCTACGAAAAATATCAAATGCGCTATGAAAAGCCTCAAGGGCGCTAAAACACCAAATTTTTCACATAAACATTGAAATACGTGCCACGAACAATTTTTTTTCAAAAAGTAGAAGTTTCACAAGATACATACCGGAGGTCCATAGTGTGATGGCCACTGATGTCGTCGGATACGCTCGAAACGTTGCTGGTGAATAGGAAGTGCCATTTTTCTCATTCGAGAGCTCAAAATTTGCAAATTTTACTAGGCTAAAATTGAAAATGACATGGAAAATGACATTTTTAACCTATATAAGGGTAAAATTGGTGGGTTTTATCACATTTTAACATAGCAGGGGCAATTTTTGACATTAATTTTCATTTCATATCTCTTCGGGGCAGTTTCTTCACATTATTATTTTCAAACGATGAATCAATCACTTCAAAATCATAAAAATAAAAAAAAATTCAAAAAAATTTACAAAAATTTAAAATATTATCGATTCATCATTCGCGGGGGCATATACTATTAACATTCTGATAGTTAACATCTGGGGCAAATTTCAAAATTCTTTGAAGCAATGCGTAAAACACATCACTTCAAAGAGGGGCAAAATGTATACACCTAAAAATGGTCACATCACATTTGTCTGGTAATTAATTAAATATTTTTAATATTTAATTAAATCTCTAAATTTCATCTACGTATAAATAAATTTAAATAATTTATATTGTTCATTCTTTCATTTCGATTCAATAAATAAGTTTATTTAATCATATTTTCGTATTCATTTCTTAATTAATTAAATAAACATTATGATTTATTTATATTAATTATCAATAATCTTGACTTGGATATTTTATTCAAATAAAAAGATTAAATATTCTTCTCTTCTAAATATATTCTTCTAATATCAATTTGTAATTAAATATTTCTAAAATATTTAATTAATTCTTCTAATGTCACATTACAATTAAATATTACAAAATATTTAATTAAATTTTCTATAGTGTAAAAATCAAAAATCAAACTCAATAAATGAAATTAAATAAATTTATTTATTTATTTATTTATTTAATTTGGAGATTATCTTCAACATCCGTGAAAGCAAACGGTCAAAATAGAAAAAATAATTCTCTGTTTTTGTGCAAGCTTGTTCCCATGGGTTGAAGACAGGAATCCATTCTTCTCTCCAACTTCCCAACCTCTTCCATCTTCTTCTCAACCTCTCCATCTCTTACCTTTCAATTCTACCAGATAATTTCACAGCAGTTGATCCTTGCCAGCCAGGATTGTGCCTGAGAAAAACTATAAATAAGACTGTCGGGTACTCCAAATCATATAAGAGCTTTCAGTAAGAAAGTTATAGTTAATTTGCATTAAGATTTTAGCATTCACTGTATTTAAGCTTCATAGCATAGCATAGCATAAAATAATAGCATAGAATCAATGGCATCTTCCGTTTATAGTCCCTGTGCATAATCCACAGCCTCTGTTCATATCTGTCAACACTTTCACCTTCACTAGCATATAGGATAGAATTTCCATTTGCATACTCATTCTGTAGATAGCCATTTGGAGAAGCTGAGCTTACACAAATCTGAGAGCAACAGCTTTGAACGAATCTTTGGAGATAGAGGAAGATGGAACGCCTCTGAGGAAGTTTTATTTCTTTGTTTGAAATTAAATCAATTAGCAATTTCTTCAGAATAATGTTTCATTAAATGTGTGTTTTGTTTTCAATCAGATTATATATATTAACATACCACAATTCCCAATCATTGTCGTTGACCTTGATTTTCATTGAAATCACTTTTATTTTAGAGTAGGTTAGATGAGCTTGGTGTTAGCCATTCCCACTTGGGTCATTCCCCTCTTGCTTGACCTTATGGGCTACTTAGGAGGGCAAGCCCGCCAAAGTTATTGCACTACTTGAAATGAAAGATTTGATGAGTCTAGTTTTCTGATCACCCAATAAAGGGGAGAGAATACTCACCTATCATCTCAGACACATAAGACATGGTTTTTATTGATCCCCTAATTAGACTATGTGCCAAAATTAAACAAAGAAATGCAATACTCTAGCAACTGCAAACAATGTTAGTAGTCTCAATTAAAGGCCTTTGACTATGTAATGTTTTACAATTTTAGTATTTGGCAACATAAAAAGCACATGCAAAATAGAAAGGTGTAAATTAGTCTTTAGAAATCAAAATTTTACAATTAGAAATGAAAGTGCCAAAAAAAATCAGCTATGTGCTAGTTTTTGCTACTAATGTGCTAAAATATGACATCTATGTGCTATTTTGAATGACTGATGTGTTATTCTGTGGAAGAAAAGTGCTATTTTGTGAAACTAAGGCACTATTATGTGAAACAAATATGCTATTCTATGAAAGAAAAGTAGTAAAAGGTAAGATAGAATAAGGGATAAAATCAAATGTTATAGAAGCACTATAGTTTGATATGCATGTGTTGTTCTAGGTGACGTATGTGTTGGAACAAGGGATGTATGCACTAATATATAGTCAATATGCACCAAAATGTGTCACCAAAATGCTAGTTTGGGTCTCTGGATGCACCTGTCAACAAAAACCTGTGAGAAAGATATCAAAAATTTGGGGCAAGGCCCCATGGTGGGCACCAAAATTAATGTGTGCAAAATTATGTGAATCAATCCATTTAATAAGCATCAAACACACATTCAATTAAACATTACATTAGAGAGTAAAATAATAGAAGCTAGTTAGAAAACTCCCTAAAATTGTCCCATTGCTCTCTATTCCCAAGGATCTTGTTGATTAATAGGTTGGCTCTTAGGTACATGATCTACAAAATGACTACTTGAGAAACAAGAATGAAATGATGCAATTCTATGATCTAGATGATGATATGAAATTCTAAATTATCATGATAGCTATGCTAAAAATGAAATGACTTCCATTACCAAAATTTAATGATACTATTCATATACTAAATTATGATGCTAAAACTATTAAAATTATCTTAAGAATGCTACTAATGAGGTTAAGATTTCTAAGTATGATAAGGGTTTTCTCATGGCTCAAAAGAGAGGTATTTATAGACTTTCCAAAGCCAAATGAGGTGGCAGGATTCAACGGTGGAGATTTGGTTTGGAGAGACCAACAATAAAAAATGAGGAAGATAGAGAGGAAGTTGAAAGATAGGACACTTGTCATCCCTAGAGGGACAAGTGCCAAGGAATCTCCAACAAATTCCAACAAGAAGGAAAGTGTCAAGGAGATAAAGGACATGTACCAAAGATGCCATGTGTCCTCTAGAGAGAATGGACACTCCAAAGGAGGTTAGGATGAGGAAGTTAGAGGGGATAGGGTTACTTAAACCCATGGTTAGATTGGATGGGTTATGCTAGAAGGTGGTTAGGTTAGGTGGTTAAGGGTTAGGACACATGTGTCCAAATTTGAATTAAAAATTCAAATTTAATGTGGATGAATAATTAAATAAACAAATTAATTAAATTTTCCTATTTAATTAGGAAAATGGAAGAAATGAATTAAGCTGGGAAGAATTAGAAATAATTAACTATTTAAATAAATTATTAAATTCATTTATATAGTAAAGGAATAAAAGACTTATTAATTAAATATCTTCATATTTAATTAATTTTCTCTAGACCAATTTCTAGTGTATACAACTCTTATGCATTTAACATCCATACACAAGATATACAGATATTAATCAAGAACATAAACATAAAGGCATAATCATAAGAACTCTTGATGCAAGTGAAAATAAATACCATTCAAAATTTATCTTCCCTAGGGTATCCCAACGTCATTAATTATATCATCTCCATAAGCAATTGTCATCATGATCAATATTACTATCTAATGCAACCTAACATATTTATCATCTACTCTTTCCATGTATATACATATAATCATCTACTAATTCATCTATTAGAAATGCAAATCACTAACACTACATTTACTAGCAGTTCACTTAAGGTTCATTTTAAGAACACCAAATCTAAATGTTCCTAATCCCATTTTCTTATCCATTATCTAAGTACCATAAAATCCATTTCCATTAACATCTACCACATTAAAAATCCAAATAACACTAATTGTACATCAATAAATTCAATGAAATAATTTCCATTAATGAATCACTATCCAAGATACAACAAGATGCATACATATTTTCTCTACAAGTGTCATATCCATATACTAATACATCATCTACTAGTACATATACATTGTTCTTTTACATCAAAGGACATAGCTCTCAAACTACAAATAAAAATATCCCATGATATCTAGAATACAATTCCATACAAATCATGTACATCCATCTACTACAATATCCATCCAAAAGATGGAGAGATTAGAATCCACATCTACACATAGAGCATCCAACGAAGAACATTCCAATGGAAGAAGGAATCAAACCACCTAACCATGTGGAACCAAAGGAACCACCCCCCATGTTAGGAGATGACACAAGGTCCCACACACATGCTAGACCTAGGCTAACACCCAACAACCAAAGAGACTCACAACAGGGTGATCCCACAATAGTGGTTTACAATTTTTAGCCAAACTAGACACTATTTTTTTTTTTTTAACTAAATCTTCACATTTGGGCACCTATAGTGGTTAAACCATGGGAATTTGAAGAGGATGAAAACTAGAGTCTTGTAACATTTTTTCTATAGACTCTAAAAATATTTTTTTTGAAATTTTTGGAATCAAATTTCACTTCTTTTTCCATCTCCCACGAAAATTGGTTTTTTTCAAAAAACAACATTTTTAAAAAGTGATGCACACTGTATAATGCATAACTTTTTTTCCTTGAAAGATAAAATTCCAATTCTTTCAAATTTATATTTTAATTCCGATATCTAGTGCTTCCACTTGGTTAGATAGTTTTTTATTCAATATTTTTTCTTAAATCAAGTTTCAAAGTCAAATCAATTACAATTTTCAGACATAACGCAACTGTATAACACAACTTTTACTGTATGATTCAATTTTTTTTTTTGTTGGATGAAGGACTCCAATATCTGGTGCACTCATTTTTTTTTCAATTTTTTTGATAATCTTCTATTTTTCCACATGTGCAGAACAAAGAGTTTTATTTTCAGTGAAAAACCTATATTTAATAAAATTTAAAAAGCAAATAGATAATATAATCAAAAGATATTAAAAGTATATTTGTTGGATAGCTCATTTTGAAGGAAACCTGATACTAGTTGGGTTTCTGAGATCTCCTCCATTTTCATTCTCAAATCAAGCTTTGAAGTGCAAAATTCTGAGTAATTTTGGTGCCTAAGAGGATGTGGGTGAAAATAAGTGGGTTTAGTCAAACAAAAAAATAATGTTCAATCAAATATGGGTTCGACCGAAACATTGTTTGACCAAACCCATTTAACATCTAATAAAAAATAGATTTAAATTGGGTTCGATCGAACCCCCTCTATTAAAAAATAGTTTTTAATATTAATATAAATATAAATTATATTCTTTTTAAAGTGTGACTTGAGAGAGAGATATGGAGGGAGTTGGAGAGAAAGGGAGAGTGGGAGTAGGAGGGAAATACTTGAGAGAGAGAGAGAGAGGGTTAAGGGTAGAGGGGAGAGAGGGAGACGGGGTAGGAGGGGGAGACTTGAGAGAGAGAAGGGAGGGAGTGGGAGAGAGATAAAGGGTAGGGGTTAGGAGGGTTTAAGGGTTAAGGGTAGAGGAGCTCAAGAGGGAGAGTGGTAGGAGGGAGACCAAGAAAGAGAGGGGAGAGATAGAGGGTGGAAGGGGTTTATGGAAACAGGGAGGGGGAGATGGGGTGGAGAGACTGAGAAGGGGAGTGGAGATAAAGGGAATGGGGTTTGAAGGGAAGGGTGGAAGAAGGAGAGTGGGTGGAAGAGAGGGGGAGAGAGAAGGGTGGAAGGAATGGTCACGTGCGATGCACGTGACCAGGCGATATGACCCGGATGAGTGTATTTTATTACATATGACGTACGGCGGTAGCGCATACGGCCCAGGCCCTACGGTCACAAGCAAGATATGACATGTGCGGCGATGCATTATTATCCATGACGGTGATGACATATGATCAAAATGCATGGCCATCTGGCGGTCTGAGGCAGATGACATATTTTACATACCGATATACCGGATATGTGATGCATGACAAAAATGACAGTACCGGCACCGGCCCATCTACGTGGTCACGGGCAGATGTGGAGGAGGGCAGGTGATGACATGAACTGATATATAAAGATGTGATATGACGGCAGGCGCAAACCGGGAACTATTCCAGGGTCTGATACTGGAAGGCAAGAGGAGAGGGCAGATGTAGGATGGAGCACATCCTGATGGAGAGGGAGCATATGACAAAGAGCAGGGGCACAATACCATGGCCTGATGGTCAAGGACAGAGTGAGATGGCATGGCAGGAGGAGGACCTCCATATATAGATGGGGATATGACAGATGGCAGGGGGTGCATGGTCTAGGGCCTAAGGGCTGGAGGGAGATGGAGGGGGTAGAGGGAGACCTGAGAGAGGGAGGAGTGGAGAGATAAAGGGTGGGGTTTATGGATAGAAGGAGGGGGTGGAGGGGGGAGACCTGAGATAGTGGAGAGATGGAGAGAGGAAGAGAGGGTGGAAGGGGGTCTAAGAGCTAAGGGCAGATGGGAGAGGGAGAGGGCAGGATGGAGATCCTGGAGATGAGGGAGGAGAGATGTACAAGTAGGGATGCACAAATGGTTTAGGGTTTGGAAGGGGTGGAGGGGGAGAGGAGAGGGATAGGGAGGAGAGACCTGGAGAGAGAGGAGGGAGAGAGATAAAGGAAGAATGGAAGGAGAGGGGGGAGGAGAGATGGAAGGGAAGAGGAGGGGAATGGAAGGGGAGGGGTAGGAGGGAGATACTCTGAGAGAGAGAGGGGGGTCAGAGAGAGAGACAATGGCAGGGGTGCACAAGGGTTTAGGGGTTTGGCTGGGCTTCACTACCACCTCCTTCACCCCACAAAGGGTAGGGGGGGTGCACAAGGGTTTAGGGTTTAAGGTTATGGTAGAGGGGGGGTGGAGGGAGACGGAGGGGGAGGAAGAAGGAAAGGACATAAAGGAGAGCAGTGGTGGAGGAGAGGAAGATGTGGAAGAGGGGGGAGGAGAAATAGAGGGGGGGGACAATAATTTTATAATTAGATGTAAATTAAAATTTACATAGTTTCCCATGGAACAATTCGATGGAACAAATTATATAAGTTGTATATAAGTGTATATAAGATTCTTGAACTTAAGAATTCGATGAAACAAAGATAAGTTGTATATAATTGTAATTTAGGAAAAATGATATTAAAAAACTTCACTACATTTCAAATAAGGATTGAAAGAATATATGTGGGTTTACATGCAACCAAAAAAAGTGAGAGATGATGCTATCAAAGATTCTTGAACTTAAGAATTTTCCATGGAACAAATATGTACATATAATTGTAATTTACACAAAATGATTTACAATTATGTACAAGTTACTATAAGTTCTCATTTGAACATGTATAGGGTTACAAGTGAGCTTGAAAACCATGGATATAATCTAGGTCAAAGATTCTAGCACAACCTACTCTTCAATAACATGTAGAAGTTTTTGATGTTCATCACTATCTAGTCTCCATTTTCTTTGGCCACGTGCATGTGGAACTGCATGAAGATGTAGAGTGGTAGCAATTATTAAGTGACTATACTGATATACCTTGTTATTAGGTTGATAGTCAACAAAATGAATCCCATGTTGAACAACTTTGACTTGTTTTAGATATGTCCCTTCCACTACAACAAAACCTGCATGGTAAACATGAACCTAAGGTAAGACATGAACATGTGCAAAATTTTCATGCTCAAGGTTTGTACAATATATATTTAATGTTTATAATGTAATGTGCACATGTGAATACAATGTATATAAAATTTTAAATTCAAACTCACTTGTGGGAAATGACATTCCATCACTTGTTTCCGGTTTTGTTAGCTTATTCCTCTCTTCTGTACAACACAATAAATAATACCTAACACCGTTGATGTTTCCAAGCTCTGCTATGACTGCAAAAAATTCTCCTATACGCCAAATTTACACAAAAAATTCTTAAAAAATTAGAAATGTCTCTAAAGATCATTAACTAGATATCCATAATATTTAAATTATTGAAAAATTACACATGTGTACCTTTTCTAACCAATCCTAAAATATGGTCATAATCAATTGAAATAAAAGGAATGTCTTCAAATCTTTCTTCCTCATTTTCATCATATGTTTTTGAAACAATGAGTGGCACCATATCCCATTTACCAACATATCCAAGTTCTTGATTGTTGCATGCATAATCAGAGTTTCCCTCAATGCATTTAGTGCAAAAACAAGAGTAATCCCTTGTGTCTAATATCCATCCATGGCAACTATCTGAACTCCTAACACAATGCAAAGATCTTTTTTTTCCTACCCTCTTGCATCCATGCATCGATCTTCTATACACACCTAGATACATATGTACAACAAAAAACTTATGTGAAAAAATATGTATATATATTTTAAATTTAAATAAATTCAAATTTTTGATTTAATGTAATTTATACATACCCGATATCTCCCAAAACACTCTATGTGGAATGTGTTGGTTTGTTCTTGAAGATGCTCCGACCACATTTGATGCAAAGTGTTTCTTGCACCATTCAACATCATGTGCATTATCTAGATGATCTTTTGGATAACTCATTTGATGCTTTCTTAAAGCTCATTTGATGCAAGCTTATGCTCCATCATGCTCACCCTTACCATGCCCACTCTCAAAAAAACTCCAGACATGTGGTATTTTGTAAATTTTATGATATCGACAAAGTGCATAGAATGGCCATGAAGATTTGAATTGTGCCACACATCCATTTAAAAATACAAAATTATTTTCAAATTTTACAGCCCTACTTCTCAAATTCTCAAAAGATATTGTAAAGCAATGTTGGACAAAAAGTGTGTCATGCTCTTTATCATTACTAATATAAAAGTGATATTCTTTCTTAATGGTTCATTCTTCATCTGTACTCTCAACACCATCCAATTATAATTGTGCATGTCAATAACACACATGAACCATAATAGTGATATGCTTTGAAAAGTAATACTCTGATTGAATCTCCTTTTGATGTGCAAAGGAGTAATTTTTTGCAAATTCAACTACTAATAGAACTGTTCCACATGGGAAAGTATCTCTCAATGTTTGGAATTGTTGTGCTTTCCACTTAGCAAAAAATGAATGATGTATGTATGGTTATATCAATTTTTGAAAATCTTCCATAAATTTTCCAATGGGAATATCCTTTTCTACATAGTTCAACCTTGTGGATTCTTTCCCAAAATTTGTTTGCAACTTTACATACTTGTACCTGTGTCAGTAAAATATGTGAATAACTAATAAAAAACACTTTATTAATGAAACATTACATCAAAGAGAATCCAAATAACAATCTATGATAAATTGAAACAAATAGACTCTCTAAAAATAATACTTACCTCTTGCAATTTTCTATCTTTGTTAGGTCAATATCCTCAATTCTTGAAGGAAATTTAGCCAAATTTCCACGTCTCACAAATTCCTTTTATGCAGTTTATTTGAGGTCCATTTTCATGATCACATAATATATACTTTATGAACAAACTTTCCTGTTTAGGAGGTGCATTTTGAAACCCACATCTTTCTTCTCTCATCTTTTGAAACACTTGATAGTAGAGATCAAATTCAATATGATAATGGAAACAAAAAGTTTCAAAAACTTTTTTATCTTCACATAATATGGCTTTAACCTTTGAAACATTGTTTGCCCAATCTTTATATGAGGATATGCATTACAAAAGTTCATATACATCTCAAATTGTGTTATGTCTAGCTAATGTTTGATATGATTTTCATAAATACTAGGTTCAATACTCTGTCTCATAACATCTCTAATATTTGATGATGGACGAGTCTGAACATGCCAAAAACCTAAGACCAAGTTCCTAACAACATCTTCAATCCTATCAGAATGGGGAGCTCTACACATAATTGCCTAATTTCCTTCTAAAATCTCATCCAAAAACTTTCTCTTTTTCTCATATTTTATCAATGTTGTTCTACTATAACCAATTTTAGTTGAAAGTGCAGACATTTTTCTTTTTCTTGCTATATCTTGATGTACAATAGATGTCAACATCACCCTTCTTGTAGTGGTCTTATCCACTGATCGATATCCTTTCCCAATGGAATCTAAACCCTTTCTAACATTTTGAACAATATCCTTTTGTAATCCCATGTGTTTATTCTTATTTGATGCCAAATGTACACTCAACAATTGTAATGACTCTTTGAGCTCATCACGAAGAAGTAAACATGATAACAAATGGGTTTTTTCAAGTGTATCAAGATGATTGAAATGATGATTGATCATTCTATTTACAGATTTAGTCATTGACCTCTTTCTCTTATTATAAGGCTGGTTGGCATAATATTTCAGTTTCTTCATATCCATTTCAAGTAAATGATCTAAATTTCTATGAGAAATTTGTTTCCTCACCTTCTCAACTAGTTTTATATGCTCATCCATACCACGGTGTTGTCATAATAGTGGCTTACAATTCTTGAGAGGAACAAATTTTAGCTGAAATCACATATTTTTAGAAAATATAATGATTTAAGCCTTAAAAAGTTCCATTTTAAGGATTCCAATTGAAGAGGGTTTGATCAAATCACCTTAGATCAAACCCCCTTGGATAGAACCTCGCTAGTTTTAAACCATACCTATAAATGCGTCTCCTTTACACCTATCAAAATGCTGATAAAAAATCACTTTTGATTTAGATTTTGGGGGATCAAATGAATTCATTTAAAATTTATTTGAAATGATTATGGTATTCCTCAGAACAAGCTATCCAATGAATATAATTTTAATATGTTTTGGTTTTGTTATGTATTTTTTTAAGTTTTATTAAACATAGGTTTTTTATCAAAAATGAATTTCTTTTCTTCACATGTGGAAAAATAGAAGATTATAAAAAAAAAATTGAAAAATATGAGTGCACCAGATATTGAAGTCCTTGATCCAACAAAAAATAAAATAAAATGTTGACATATACAAAAAAATTTGCGCGTTATACAGTCGCGTTGTGTCTGAATTATAATTGTTTGACTTTGAAACTTGATTAAGGAAAAAATATTCAATAAAAAAATATCTAAGCAAGTGGAAGCACTAGATATCAGAGTTACAAATCTAAATTTGAAAGAATTAGAATTTTATCGTTCATGGAAAAAAAGTTATGCATTATACGCGTCGCTTTTTAAAAATGTTGTTTTCTAAAAAAAATCTATTTTCGTGGGAGATAGAAAAAGAAGTGCAATTTGATTCCAAAAATTTTGAAAAAAATATTTTTAGAATCTATAGACAAAATTTGATGAGACTCTAGTTTGCACCATCTTCAAATTGCTCACAGTTTAGCCGATATAGGTGCCCAAATGTGAAGATTTAGTTAAAAATAATAATTTAAGTGTCCAGTTTGGCCAAAAATTGTAAACCACTATTATGGGATCACCCACCAGTAGGAGGAAGTGATCCCAACCCCTCTCCAACATGCATTGTTTGAACTTGTGCCTCCTCCCTATCTTCAAGGACCATGCATTCTTGAGCGGATTCATTTGATCCAATGTCTAGATTTGGCTCGACTTGAGCATGAAAACTTCCTGCTTGTTGAGCCCTTCCTACATGTCACAAAATATTTTGCAAACAAAAGTGAGAGATGATGTTATATAAGCGAATTTTATGTATGCAAGCAAACAAACTAATAAAATATGATGCTATAAGTGAGAAAATTTTATGCTAGTTTTATATGCTCATCCATACCAATAGAAGGAAGTGATCTTGACCCGTCTCCAACAAGCATTGTTTGAACTTGGGTCTCCTCCCTAACTTCAAGGTCCATGTGTTCTTCAACGGATTTTTTTGATCCAATATCTAGATTTGGCTTGACTCTAGCTTGAGGAATCCCTAGAGCATAAAACATAAAAATAATTTGAGAACATTGAAGTGATGAAAATAAAAGACCAAAGACACAAAACAAAAATATTGAAACAAAAAGAATTGGCTTAAGGAATTGGAGTCAAGGATCATATAAACATTGTGACTTGCATGAACAAGATGACTTGAGGACATTTAAAAGTATTTATAGTCAGTCAAGTGCAATGATGGTTAGAAACCTTCAAAACAAATGTGTGTTAAGACATAATTTAAAGAATAATGTATCATATATAACTATTATTCCTTGGAACCATATAGCTTGATTTTTGATGTATACATGCGTTAGTCTCTAGAAAACCTGACATTGCATTGGCTTTAAGTATAATTTGAGTTCTAATTTTCAAATAATTCTAGAGCTTAGAATTGAGCATTTATTAAAATATTTAAAAAATATTTTTAAGGAGCTATTGATCATTAGATTAAATTCAATGGGAGTTTAGAAAAATCTTAAGCTAATTAAACATTAAACATTAATAATTTTAATAAGAAAGTCAATGCAAAATGTATGCACATACAAATTTATGTTTAGGTGTACTAACCAAATTATTGGGTGGAGTAATGCACATTATGGATTCCATCCCATCAAATTAATACTCATGTTTTTTCAAAGTAAAATTCTTAAACACACATTTGAGAGTGAGAGAGAGAAGAAACAAGCATGTACCTTGTTTCTTTCTATGATAATTTTCCAAGTTTTGTTCACGCCTCTTTTGTTCTTCTTTTGACAATCTTCATTCAGACACATTTTTTCTTTTTCTTTGTTGTCCCATTTTGTTCTTCAACTTAAAGATGACTCAAAACAAGTCGTCTACCAACTTAGTTAAATTATCCTCCAAATTTTTCCTTGATTGATAAAAATGAAAAGTTGTTGAGCTCCAATATTTTCCTCAATAAATATGCAAAAGCTTCTCCAAAATCTATGCTCCAAGTGATTTAAATGAGAATTAATCTTGCAATTTGATATCTAGAATAATGAAAAATAAGATTCTATTTATATGCATATGGGATGGGGAAAAAATTATTCTAGCACGTAAATGGAATAATTAGATCCTAGTTTAAATGAATCAAGTAGTAAACAAACAAGTTATTTCATTGTGGAGTTTGTTGTTATTTAATTCATAGGTATGCACAACATATCTAGTAATTTTAGAATTTTGTTAAAGTGTCAAAAATGTATATTAGAGGTATAAATTGAATTGAATTTTCTTAATTATATTTGAATTGAATTTCAAGTTAGTTGTCAAAAATGTATAATAGAGGTATAATTTGAATTAAATTTTCTTAATTAAATTTGAATTGAATTTCAAGTTACTTGTCAAAAACATATAATAGCTCGATATAATTTGAATTGAATTTCAAGTTACTTGTCAAAAAGATTATATCTTGTTCTCAACTCAATGGTTCATGTTGCTTAAGTCATTTTTAAAAAAATATTTATTGTGGTCAACATGAATGAACTTAATTATAAAGTGGCATTGATTTCCCTAAAATTCTACTAGAGATCAAATGTATATTGAATATAACGAAATGCAAGCTGTAAGAGATCATAAAATAAGAAAACATGTATGTATATTGAATATTTAAAGCAAATGCATACATATATTATGTGTAAACATGTTTAAACCATAAGAAAACACATGTACATACATGTAAAGGGATTCAATTCATATAAACATAACACATATTATAAGCAAGGAGGCAAATGAATGTATATATCATATAAGAAAATATATGTACATATAATATAAGAAAAATGTAAATTAAAGATCATCAAATGTCAAATACTAAAGATCAACAAATAAGCAAATGTAAGTTAGAGATCATCAAATCTCAAATACTAAAGATCATCATATAATCAAATACATGTGGTAAAGATCATAAATCTAGTGTGCATGGCCTAATATGAATGTCTACTCCTAGTTGAATGGCCATCTGAATGAGAATGGTCCTACTTTAATGGATGTGCTGAGCCCTACAAATAAAATTGTGTAAAAGATGTGTTAAATACATATAATTTATATTAAATAAATTTTATGAAAGTTATTTTTAAATGAACTTGTATTTTTAAATATCAATCTAGATCTATGCATACATAAATATTGCATGTACATATACACGTGTGATTATATTAAAATGTAAAACTCCCATGTCCATTGGCAACAAATTCATCCACAGAGTCACATCGATCATGCACATGATTTGGACCAAGGCTAGGAGTGATATGAGGTATGTCCACTTGTAACAATATATATACACATATATATCAACTTACATGAATATCTAGTTAAAAAAAAATTAAAAATAATGAAAAAAGAATTGAAACATGCACATGCACACATACATGCACATCATCTAATATTGGATGACCTAAGTCCTCTAAAACAATCACCTCCACCATATCCACCAAACGATCAAGCAACGAATCAACATTTGCATCCATCTAATCTATCCCATGTCATGCCATAAATGTTGAATGTAGAGGACTATGAAGGTGAGATGGCATCAGTGATGATGAATCAGAACCAATCAACATATCAGTAAAACCCATAGTCTGTGCAGCTACCAAATGAACTATAGGTGAATCCTGATGTGCACTAGTGCTCGACTGAGAGTGATGGGATCCTATAACTAAATGACCTCTGCATCTCAAATGATCTCTAACATGCTCTATACCAATCCCATTGTCTGATGCAATATGGGCATATGCCTCCAATTGGTCCTCATCCAAACAATGTAGAGTCATGTGTGTCATATCTCCTATAAGTGCATCAAGCTATGTAGGATTAGGGATGTTGACCACTATAAAAGGATCCATGGTGGTCCACTGTGCTGAAAATGGCATGGATCGGGAATGTCTAGACATAAAATATTGACCTACACAATCATCACATATCCTAGTGGTGGCAGCTGCAATGTCACCTACAATGTCAATTGCTTCCTTTTGGGAAGCAATGACAACCTCATCTGCTATGGGGGCTAGAGCTGGGGTGAGAGCAGAAGATCTGTCACCAACCAATACCCTAAACACTGGGGGTGGTCTATCTTCTCGACAATATGTGGGCCTATTAGCAATCCTACCACGCCCTTGACTAACATATGGTGGAATGTCCAGGTAGTTAACTTTGAGGCCCAAATGGACCTTAACATACAATTGCTAAACAAAATACAATGGAATCTAGTCATTTTTTGGGTATAGACCATGTGCTGCAAGATATCATGGGTAGATCAATGAGGCCATAGCATGATCGACACATCTAGTGACCTGGTATCCCCTAACCTTAAAAACATTTTGATAAAATGGAAAACAAGTGGTTTTTATCATTTCTTTGGTGACACTATCTTGTATTTTTTTAAAGGGAATGCCACCATGTACTTCTTCCCGCATGTGGGAAAGAATAGAAACCACTCTAGATCTGGGGAATATGCACTAGTCCTCTCAAGTTCATCTTTTAGTTTTTTTAGACTATGCAATATTAACATGCATGGTTCACTATATATCCCCAGGTTTGCACCCTATGCTAATGAATCTCTCAATTTTTGAATCTAATTACTATTATTTTCAAACAAAGAATCTAGTGCAGGTGGAACATGATCTACATTTTCCATGTTATATATATATATACAATACACCTAAGAGAGCAATGAGACTTTGGTAAATAATATATCTAGATAAAGGGAATACAAATCTAAAATAGTTGTAATAATTCATCTACTCGTCAATAATATTTTCATATCATTAAAAATTTAAAAAGAATTGGAAGACAACTATAATCTATAACATAGCATCCTTAAATGGTTCAAATTTTAAATGAAATGACGAAAGAAAGAATAAGAATACAAAGATTAGTATAAAATTATTTGAAAATAATTGGGGATAAAAATATTTAATCTAATAGGTGTTAACATAAATGAACTTCAAAATAGGATTATGTAAGTGAAAAAAAAGTTTTATTTCCTTCATTGTACCTAAATTTATCTAGTTAAGATATGTCTAAAATTAAGAATTCACACTAGAATAGCAATATTCCATAAGAATCTCATAAAGATGATGAATTTAATGGAAGATAATATAAAATCCTCCATATGAGGATGAATTTTATCATTACAATATGAGTGAATCATCTCAATTATATAGCCAAGAACATCAAAAAATTATAGATTGGAAAGCAAAATAATCAAACATTTATCATATTTTTATATGTATAAAGTTTAGATACCATCAAACTATTTAAACTTATAGATTGCATAAAGCTATAAATTGAATTGTTAAAACTAATTTATTAAGAATCAAATCTAATAAATTTTGACTTCATATTGCATACTTGTTATAAATATCTCACTAATCCAACCATACATTTTATAAATGTTAAAAAATATATAATTGTTATGCCCATAATTTTTCACTATATCTTGACGTGGATCTCCTTCAACTAGATCAATTAAAAATTATTTGTAATGTTGCAGGAAAATGGATTTAATATCATTAGAGTTGTCATGGAATTACCTCTCTTGATCAATGATAGATATTATCCACTCTCAATAATGTAAATATATTCAAGATAACTAAAAAATAATTTGTATCCCTTATATCCTTTCATCCAATGTAGCCTATCTCTTAATTTAGATCCTCTACCACAATTATGTTCAAATATTCTAAGTTTTATTTCAACAGAAGCAACCACTCATTGTAGAAAAGTTATTAGTAAGTGCTAAAGCCAAAACAAGTTTTTTTTTTCTATTTGGATCCATATTTTTTTTCCATTCTAGATCTCTTTCTAGCCATATTCTTATTGTAAGATCATAGTAAGGTAGTGCAATAGATTTAATTGCATCATTCCACAATTGTATCCACTTACCATTTGATGAGGTCTAGGAACATCAACCAAAGGGATATTAGGGAAGCAAGGTGATCAATTTGATTGATGTGGGAAGTGTTGAGCTTGAAGGATAGATTATTAGGTATGAGGAATAAGAAGTTTGAAAAGTTTAAAGAATTGGGAGGTGATATGTGAGATAGGTTTAATAGAATCTACTTAAATAAAGGTTTTTTGTGGAGAGGGGACAATGGAAAGAGAAATAACTAAGTTTCCCTTAGTTCACCATCTCTTTAGTTGGTCCAAGTGAACTAGTGATCAATATAAGAATATTTTTTGTCTAAAATGGGATCTAAACCCTCATGGTATTTCTAGTTAGGATGTAGGAATTCAATTGTTTTTTAGAGAGTTTATGAGAACTAAACCAACTTGTATCTTGGTTTTTCCACCATATCATATTCACCTCCTTGTAGCCATTTAGTCATAGGGAGGGCATAAAAATCCATTCCCACAATTTAACTTGAGATGAGGAGTCATTAGGCATACAATAAAGAAAAAATGAATAGGTATTCCTTGGATTAGTATTAAGCACTAAGCACATTGTTTGGATCCACTCCTCAATAGATGATAAACTTAGCCAAGTATTGGGAAAGGCGGGTCAACCTTGCATCCTAATATTTTGATTTATTATTTTGTCCTCATATTAGGAAATGAGGCATCTAACTTTGTGTTGGTAGTTATTTTTCATTTGTTCAATGCTTCAAGGGAGGTGTCTAAGATGTTCTAAATGCATATAATATTATTATAGCTTTATAAGATGAAACCATCGTATGAAATATTCTTATGAAATTTAAGAGCATGACTAGAATATTTATAGTAAAGTGTTGACCAACATTATGAAAAATCATAAGAAATATTTTAAGAAATAGCAACTGTGTCAAGGAAAAAGATGTGGACATTTACAAGAATTTTTTTTTTAAGAAAAAGTGTGAGACCACTTATAATTTTATTTATATATAATATTTTACATATAGCTAGTTTAGGCGGACATACTGGCAGGAAAGAACCAACAAGAAAACCCCTAGTTGCAGTCTGAGTAACACATTTTACAAAATATCAAAAAGACCAGTGAGGTCCTAATACAAATGACCAATTGTCTAATTACAATGTTACAAAATCACATTGGTTGAATACATTAGTACATATGCACATTCTCTTATGCACCCAAAATACCCAAAAGAAGACATCATACTAGATATACCCATGACCCAAATACATAACATAGTGGAGATTACAAAACCTTACTAAACATAAGACTGATAAGCTAGGAAGCCACTTTCAAAAAGATGTAGATTTTCCACCAACATGTTGAAAGCCATTAACCGAGCTTTCTTTTGTTTCCACTCATTTACGTTTGTGTTGGAGATCATGCTCAAATGAAGGTTTTGATTTGTTAATATCAAGCACATAACAATAGCATAATTTCTTTTTGGATGAAGATGGAAGTTGAAAATCATGGATGCAAACATGACTTCTCAAGAAAGAAATGACATGATATTTTCTTTTTAAATCATCAATCTCCTCCATGGAAATGGCAGATCTATATCTATTTAGAACTTGGTAGAGATGTGAAGAAGTGTCATGTATTGTGGATAATAACATGCCTTGGAATATGTGAACATAGGTCTCTTCTTATGAAACAAAACCTTCTTTGAATAATTAACATTAGAAATTAATATAGTTTGGTGAGCATATTGTATAATCACACTAGAAACTAACAATGGAAGATTGAGAGTCTCAACTAAGAATTCCACCTTATAGATAACATTCATACTAGAAGCCAACAACTAAAGACCAAATTTCATAAATAAAGTTCATGTGTTATATATCATGCCTTTGAGGGGTCCACAAGTACCATGAGCCTTTTGAAATCCTTCTCCATCTAAATGCATCCATTCCAAGACCATTGGGAGTTGGGTATAAAATATGAGCCAAGTATTAATTTCTAATGTTAATTATTGAAAGAAGGTATATAAATTATTCGAACATCTTAATTCTCATTTAGAGTTACATCTTAGTCAATTTCTCAATGTATGAGTTCCATATATTTGTAATTTTTTCTTAATATAAAAATATATTTTATTTCATTAAAATTAACCTATCTATTCCATGTTACAAAGGATGCTCTTATTTTAAATTATAAGTATATAATTCAAAATTAATTAGTAATTTTCAAGATAGAGTACACACAATTTCTTTAGTTAAAATAAAATAATATTCTTATTTCCATGTGAGAGTTCTGTAGAATGGTAGTTTGATGTCTCGAAAATATTTCTTTCATATATACTAAATTTTTATCATTACATTATGAATGAATCATCTCAATTATATATCCAAGAACATCAAAAATTTATAGAGTGGAAAGAAAAATAATGACACATTTATCATATTTTTGTAAGGCATTCGAAAAGACTAAAAGTTTCCCTAGAAAGACCTAATTAAGGAATACAAAAATGGAAAGTGTCTACCTCATTGTATGTTGACCTTTCCCATATAAAAAGATCATGGAAATGCTAAATGAGTTGATATAAGAATTTTGAAGAATGAAGGCACAAAATTCATAACACTAATCCTAAAAGCAACAAGAAAGGCAATGAATAAAATCTTCCTAGTTATTTTGAAAGAAACTTTAAAAGGTTCTAAATCCCCTTCACACCCCTTTCTAAATGAAGATAAAATAAATAAGTTACCAAATATTTCTTAGAGTTTAAGGTGGTGATTTTAATATGATTTGAGAATAAATAAGATAAATTAGATGAAATCAAGTTTTGTTGTAAAGGTGATGAATTTTGGGGGAATAAGATGAAAATAATTTTGAACCTAGTTGACTCATTAAATGGCAATAAGATAGATTTTAAAGGGGCTTTATTTAAAATATGTAATAGTTAGATATGTAATAAAACATTATATTCTCTATTAGATATTTATTTCTTCCATAAACATTTTTTACAATCTTATAATGTATTAATAATAGTGATGTGTGCATCCCTAGACACTCTTTAATAACCACACTATTAATGTTTCTATTTTTACTAGAGGATACTATAATTGAAAAGAATGTAAAGAGGAAGGGCTAGTTAACCTTGATATTAATGCAATGAAAGGTGGGATTATCTTGATGGTATCAAAGTTATCTTAAAGATATATTGAAGGTTTTTCTTCTATGCCTGAACACATTTAGTGAAATATAATGTATATGTGTTATCCTAGAAAAATATGTATAGCATTAAGGATAAAATTTAGACTTTAAGTTGAAAGAAAATGTCAAATATTTAGAATAAAAATGGTGGGTATGGAATACAAGTTTCAAGAATCTCCTTGTAATAATTAATTGCAATAATAAATTATTAAAACTAAACACGAATGGATATGTCACCAATAATTTTTAGATAAAATGACTAAAATTAGAGCCAAGATATCTTAGTTCAAGTATCAGGATAAAGGTATCAAATTCTTATTCAATGTAAACATAGCCGAGTTTGATAGATAAAAAGTTGGCCCCATTAATACTAGGGAGCATTGTCTAATGAGATTAAGTTGACACTATTCAATTTTTAGAAGTTAGAACCCTAACATTTATATGAGGCTTGTAAAATAGAACCTTATTAGGAAGAGTAGGAGAGGAGAAATGAACCCATAATAATTATACTTATACAAATAAAAATAATAATAATGTTTAACCATTTCAAAATGTTAAATTTGTTTCACTATGGTGATCAATAGCTAATTTGTACAAGGAGGCCACAATTTATAGGGAAATGAAGACTACATAAGAGGAGAATTTATTAACATAGTAGCTTGGTTGTAGTTTTTCTTTAGCATTAACTATTTTCTCTTTTTTCTTTTGTTGTTGAATATTTTATTTGATCTCTTAAAACTTATCAATGGTACTTGATCTTCATAATGATTATTTTCTTCTTTTTCAATTATTATCATCTTAGAAGGAATACCATTTCAATTTAGAGCAAGGAGAAATGTATTTTTCTCTTGAAGTATTTAAAATGTTATATTTATTTGATGGTTCCTTCTTAACCTCTTCCACTCCTTGGAAAAAATTATCCAACCACTTGAATCTCCTTATATTAATCAATTTACTTCTATGATTTATGTATGTGTTTCTAGTGATTTACTCTTTATCCTTTCAATTTAGTCATGATATAATTTAATATAGTTATAACAAGTATATAATAGTTTTTCATAATTGGATATACCTTAAGAAACTCTTTAAACGTAAAATTATTTGATGAGGGAAGATATAAATTAAGTTTATTCTTTCTTACTTACCTCATGCTTATCCATATTTTTTGTCCATAAATATCTCAAATCAAATTGGATTTTGCAAAGAGGATAGCTATATTTTAAATATTCGCTCTTAGTTAAAGTCATTTATTTCTTTGTAAAAATTTAAAATTGATTTATGTAATTTAATTTTTAATATTTTTATTTTTAACATGGATATATGAAGAATAGTTATATATATACATATATATATATAGTAAAGTGGACATATTTTTATATTTTCCTAATACTAGAAACTTTAATAATACCTTCATTCCTTCTAATCCTAATAGAACTATTTTATTATACATTTCATTCAAACAATCTAGTTTCTTTCCTCTAAATTTATTCCTCGATTCATACATTTAGTTCACTAACCATTTTTGGAGTAATGTCATAAGACTCAAAGGAAAAATATGAAGAATTTTATCCAAGTTTCCATTGTATACACCCTAAACTTTATATCATGAACTGTTTGATATAATTTCTCAAATAAATTTGTTAATGAACTTTTTGATATAATGCCTCAAATAAATTTTTTAATGAACTGTTTGATATAGGGTGCATACAATGGAAACACTATTTCTATCATACTCCATCAAAAATTACCATGAACTATTTGATATAATGCCTCAAATAAATTTGTTAATGAATTGTTTGATATAGGGTGCATACAATGGAAACACTATTTCTATCATACTCTATCAAAAATTACCATGAACTATTTGATATAATGTCTCAAATAAATTTTTTAATGAACTGTTTGATATAATGCCTCAAATAAATTGAAGGCGCCCTAGTAGAAATGTATGCAAAATGTGGAAGCATAGACAAGGCATGTTAATTTTTTGATAGAGTAGAAATGTATCATAGAAATAGTGTATGTTGAAAAGGCTTTAGAAACTTTCAAACAAATGCAATTTCAATTCAACAAATTTGAAAAATTTTGCATTTAGGGTTTAGAAATTTCACAAACAAATGCATTTTGAAGTCTATCAAATTCAAATTTGAAAAACCTAGTGCTTGATATGCAAGTTGGGTTGATGAATTATGGAGATATTAAGTTGAGTTTGTTTGCCATTTGTAGATCGCGTTCTCCATTTGCCACATGCATAGAGCACATGGAAAGCAGAAAAAAGTAAAAAAAATGATAGTGACAACTTTTTTTTATGTCTTATTTGAGGGGGTTCAGTCAAACCCATGTTCAAATAAACCCCCTTAAATATTATTTTTTTTGTTTATGTTGTTTAGGTTAGGTCAAACATGAAATGTGGTTCGGCCATACCATTGAGTTCGATAGAACCAGTTGAGTTTGGGGAAAGGAAGGAAATTGAAATTTCCTTCCTCATCAAATTTGTAAACCACTATTGTGGTTTGACCCAACACCAAATTCACCACAAGAAGAACACATAAGCATAATCCAATTGTATCACAAGGCTAAGCATAAATCATAGAAATTCCTAGAGGCATACCAACAACCATGGCATAAGGAACAAAGACACATGTAGGAGTGAATTTTCATTACATGCCATACTCACAAAGAAGGAACCACCCTGATAGACATACCCTTGCATGTTATCCTCAAAATAGAAGACATCATCTAGATAGACATGTGGAACCGTGGCTCAACCTATGTGAGAAAAAAGGGAGTATGATTTTCCATCTCTATGGCCTTCCCAAACTTATCCCAAAACATCCTCCTTGGGACTAAGCATTGGGGCCCAAACAATATTCATTATCTTGATTAAATGAATCCTAATTATCCAAACCATCTAAATTAATTATTAAGGTTATCACTTGATTACATAAGGAAAAATTTCATAAGCTCCTAGAATTCTAAACCCACCAACATGTGGCCTATTCCCATGTGACCCCAGCTAACACATGAAATCCCACTCCCCCTAACCATGTTCGAAGAACATAGGGTAAAACACATACATCACTAATACAAGAGGCTCATACAAATGCATTCAATAAGATTCATCCACTTACATGAAGATATGAATTCCAAATAATACACATAAACCAAAGTGCCAACATCATGAAATAAACAAGAGCCTTGATAATCATTCACTACAAGAGAAAGCATAATATTTCCCTATGCTTAGCCATAAATAAGCAATCCTCCACAACAAGGCTTATCAACTTGCTAGAGAATAAAGAAAAAATGAAACAACCAAAAATAAATCTATAAACAACTCTGAAGATCAAGGAGTATCAATGAATGCCTCTGGTACAAGTGCAAAACTAAGAAAATTGACCCAGATAGACCAAAATCATCAAAATACCCTAATAGAATAGAGTGGCACTTCTGTTTAATAGATTGGCACATCCACAAATTCAAATAATTCTTATACCTAGCAGTATAGTGCTTCCACTAAATTACTCAGCACTTTTACTTAATGTTTTAGCACTTACACAAGACAATAGTACCTTAACTAAATAAAATAGCACATCCACTAATAATAATAGTGCATTCATTAAATAAGATAGCGCCTTTGATAATAACATTAGTGCTTACACTGGATTAGCACTTTTATAAAAAAAGACTCAAACAACAGAAGTAAAGTTTACGATTAAATTCTAAAAATTAATAATACTATTAAATAATGCCAAAATCACAACGATAGGGATGTAATGCAAAGTAAATCACAATATTTAGGCCAACCAAACTCAGATTCATAATACCAAATCAAACCAGATCACAAGGTCGAACATGACAATCACAGAGAATATAGTAATACTTCAACAATGATTTACACATAAATATAAGTCTTCACAACCATATAATATTTAAAGCTTCATAATAATTATTTTACTCTATTCCTACAATCAATTTTTTCTTAGACATAGAGAGTTTAACAATCTTTCTAGAAAACCAAATTGTAGAAAGCAGAGAGAATTCAACCAACCTAGATAATTGAAGTTATGGAAAAACAAAATCAAAGAAGAGCAAATCTAAAATCCAGCAAGTTCCAATCAAATCCAAATCCAAGCAAAGAAAATCCCCAAAGAGGCCAACTCAAAAAAATGCACAGGTGACCCAATAAATAGATAAAGCATTCATAACTATAGAATAATCCAGCCAATAGAAATATTCCCAAATACTATATAATCTACCCACCATACCCAAATATAATATTTTATTTACCCAAGGCTTTTTAGCCAATAACCATAAAGGGTAGGTAAGCTATATAATATTTAAATACCTATTTAGTAGCAAGAGAACTATAAGAATATAATATTATAAAATAAAATGAATATATAAACCAAATCCCATCAACAAATAAATCAAGGTCAATTAAATAAATAGATGACTCAAATAAATATCAGGCCACAATTAAATATGAAACCATAAATGATTAAACAATAAATAAGTAACAAATAATCAATTGAACAATAAATCAATAAACCAAATAAATTAATTAATTAATAGATATAAAAGCATCACACAAATATAAATCAAATAATAATAAACCTCTCAATAATATTTAATTAACCGAACTATAATAAATTAATTTAAAATTAATAATCTATATTAATCAAGCATTAATTAAATAAATAATCAATACTCACAATGCCACAAGACGACCACAACTCTAGACACTAGCATGACGACTCGCACTAAGACAATTGGCTGACAAGGATGACAACTTAAGCCTAAAGTGTATAGAGGAAACTCATGCCATCTCCAACAACTTTCCATTGGGATAAAGACATGCTTAAACCTATGAGACTAGGTGGAGTTGATGTCTAGTACCTACAATCCTACAACCAACAATAACCACGATACAACATATACAATAATATCATAAATGATTAGTGAAGTGATAGAGAATTACAACATCATAACATGCTCATGACAAGTGGTATGACATCCTCCCTATCATAAATATAGTAGTAAGGAATCCACACACATCATAGCATCATCTCATCCAATATAATCATGAAATAGAGTTAGTACATAGTAAGATACCATCAAATCATCATCATAAAGTAGACTAAGTTATATCAATATGGTCTATTAATGTGTAAAGAGCAAGATGAGTCAAGGTGGGCCACTACATCCTCCCCCCTTGGACTCGACTTACTCTTGGAAGTCGCAAGTGTTAATTTGAAAACATACACATATTAATCCAAAACTTCCTATGAACATAGATAAATTTTAATATTTCCTTTGAAAAATTACCAATAGTACACCTAATCCTTCTCATTTAAGGATTCATTAATCAATAAAACATCTTAGTTCAATCATGAAAATAAAAGTTTCCTTACCACACTTCAATTATTCAAGGTGAATGCATTACACAAGAGATAAAACAAGTCATAAAATTCTTTCTAGATATAATTAGGATGCTAAATCATTAAAATATCTTAAAGAGAACTTTATTTAACTGCATTTTGCAAGACCAAAACTATAATCCATGCCACCGAGTTACCATTTATAAGCAAAAATCTCAATAACTCACACCATTCAAGTGTGGCATCACTCCTTTAACATCTACTTGCATGCAATTAAGAAGATAGATATACATTTACACAATATTTTACACATAGGAACATTCTTACATCATTGAAGAATCCATGTCATACACTTATTTGAGAAATTTTTTAAATAAGCTTCCTTCAAAACTAAATTAAATCAAAATAATCTCACAATTTTCAGAAATCCATATCCTATAAAATCTAGGGAAAAATAAGATTTACAACATTCAAACTTCCCAGTTACTACCACACCTTCCCGGTGCCACTCTAACAAAAATGTTGACACATCTTTCATCTCATCAAATCATTCAAAGGAACCTTAACCCATTAATCATAAATGATATATATACATAAGTACTCATTGAAGATATGAAATCAACAATTCCTTTGCATTTAACTATTTCATATTTTACAATCTACTCAAATCCAAATGCACTTCTATCTAGCATTTCATAAAATCTGGAAAGTTACCAGTACATTTCATCCTACAACATATTTTATTTACTCATCTACTGTCATCATTATCTAATTATTTGCTAATTTTAGTGCACTTCTCTGGTGTTCTCCCTTGCACACACTATAAGGGGTTCAAAGTGAACATGATAGAGACTACACTTAACACAAATGAGGGCCCACAATACTCAACATTCTGAATGACCACTTCAGACAACAACAACGAAAGAGAAAATCCAAAAAGAAGAGATCATCAAATTCAATGTTAAATCATGAAAATTTGACGACAAAATCAACACAAAAATAAAGTGTGACATGTGCCACAAAATAGATGAAAGAAGAATTTAGAAATCAAAAAGTCAAATTAACTCCAAAGATACTTCATAAAAATCACAAAACTCAAAAAAATATAGCTAGATCTACATCACAAGGTGACCTTGTCAGTCACACCAAAGGGAATAACCACTACACAACCTCCAATGGTACAATTCCCTGGATGTGTTAGAGATTTCATACCAAACATTTTTAAACCATAAGTTTTTTTATATATCTAAATTCATTTTATCAATTTAATACAATGCAATCTTTTATGAAAAACTAGGCTAATTTCCTTAATGAAAGAAGACATATGCAAGGAAGAGATTAAGTGTCTCATACACACACAAGATATACACTTGTATCATGACCAATGTTCCAAATATTTTTTCTATAGAATGATCACATTACCAAATTATAATAGGAATAAGTACCAGAACCTCAATTAATCATGTGATGACATACTACAACATACATCGTTTCTCAATGCACAACAATTAGCATATAGATATTTAGAATGTCATACAACATTTCATTAAGCAATTTAATCAATCATATATGTTCACACAATTATGATTCATAGAATGGGTTAGAGGGAGAACACAAAACATAAACATCCTAAATCTCCAAGGTTCCAATGTACTTTATTTCAACACGAGTTTCAAAGAACAATTCAATTCAAGAGAACACTATAGCATGCCACACAAGACTAAGAGAAAAAACCTTAATAGAGATCCCAGTGTTTGCAACACTAGCTCTAATACCAAATGTAATGCCCACCAAAATACCCTAGAGAAATTAAGCTAACTAACACACAATAGAGATGATTTTTTTCTTTTATCATCATCTAATACAACACATATATCTAATTACTCTTATGCATTTAACATCCATACACAAGATAGATGCATATCCATCAAGAATATAAACATAAAGGTATAATCATAAGAACTCTTGACGCAAGTGAAAATAAATACCATTCAACATTTATCTTCCCTAAGGTATCCCAATGTCATTACTTATATCATCTCCACAAGCAATTGTCATCATGATCACTACTACTATCTAATGCAACCTAACATATTTATCATCTACTCTTTCCATGTATATACATATAATCATCTACTAATTCATTTATCATGAATGCAAATCACTACCACTACATTTACTAGTAGTTTCCTTAAGGTTCACTTTAAGAACACCAAATCCAAATGTTCCTAATCCCATTTTCTTATCCATTATTTAAGTACCATTAAATCTATTTCCATTAACATCTACCACATTAATAATCCAAAAAACACTAATTTTACATCAATAAATTCAATCACATAATTTCCACTAATGAATCACTATCCAAGATACAACATGATATATATATATATATATATATATATGTTCTCTACAAGAGTCATATCCATATCCTAATATATCATCTACTAGTATATATACATTATTCATTTACATCCAAGGGCATAGATCTCAAACTACAAATACAAATATCTCATTATATCTAGAATACAATGCCATACAAATCATGTACATCCATCTACTACAATATCCATCCAAAAGCTAAAGAGATTATAATCCACATGCAGACATAGATCATCCAATGAAGAACATCCCAATGGATGAAGGCATCAAACTGCCCAACCATGTGGAACAAAGGAACCACACCCCTATGCTAGGAGATGACACAAGGCCCCACACACACACTAGACCTAGGTTAACACCCAACAACCAAAGAGACTCACAACACCAAATTCACCACAAGAACACATAAACATAATCCAATCATATCGCAAGGCTAAGCATAAATCATAGAAACTCTTAGAGGCGTACCAACAATCATGGAATAAGGAACAAGGACACATGTAGGAGTGGAGTGTCATCACATGCTATCCTCAAAAAGAAGGAACCACCTTGATAAACATTCCATTGCATTCTATCCTCAAAATAGAAGGAATCATCTACATAGACATGTGGAACCATGACTCAACCTATGTGAAAAAAAAGGGAATATGGTTTGCCATCTTTGTGGCCTTCCCAACCTTATCCCAAAACATCCTCCCTAGGACTAAGCATTGGGGACCAAACAATATTCATTATCTTGATTAAATGAATCCTAATTATCACAACCATTTAAACTAGCATTTGTGTGTAGTGACATACAATGATAAGCTGATAGGTGGAGCGAAGTACAAATGGTTGGGATGCAATCTGAGAGAGAGAAAAGGGTGACTGGATATGTGAACATAGCAAATGGCAGTATATATTGTAATTTTTAGTTGGAACATTCATTTTTTTCTGCTATATTTCATTACCCCTATGTAAAAATTTGTATATATGCTAATTCCACACATAATAGAATTATCTGAAAGGTTATTATATTATTGATTTGCAATAGGAGATACAATTGTCAAATAAGTATATATTTGCACAAATGATGGACAACCGAAAACAATAAAAAGATAATGCATCCATACATTTATGTTGCTATCAATTTTGAGCTACTTGTTTTTATTTTGTTAGGGAATGATTGCATGTGATCCGAATATTTCTCAAAACATTATAAGAAATTTTTTTGGGTGCATGATTTAAAAATAGAGATTGATGTATGAATGTAATCAATGTTCAAACAAATCTTTAATATTATACCAAACATAAAAGTGTAGAACATTAAATATTTTATTTCATTCCAACCATAACCACAAAACAAAAGCCATACATCAATGAACATTGGTTTCAACAGTGACCCAAACAAAGAAACCCACAAAACCGTAGCCATAAAACCCATGCAAAATGATAGCCACATAACACAACCATAAATGAAACAATATTTCTTTAAACAAAAAATATAGTCTTTTCTCAATAGCACCCTATCGAAAATTGAAACAATATAGCCTTTTGAATAGAACTTTATCAAAAATTAGACAATATAGCCCAAGCTAGACAATAACAATTGACAAAAAATTGCATAACATCAAGTTGAAATAATATAGGGTTTTCAACAACACCTTCTCAAAAATTAAACAATATAGCTTAAGCAAGAAAACAATAATCAACAATGCCCAATGGAATCTAACACAAAGTATATAAAACTAACTATTTTATTCCATTGCAACCATAACCTAAAACATATGAATTTGTCTGAATGTTATGCTAGAAACATTGAGATCTACACATAAGAAATATAAAATGAAACACAACAAAATGATGCCTACTCTCCACCCTACCATATTGGGTCATGGAGCATCATGGAATCTCACCAAACCCTCGAGCAAGAATATACATTGTCCACCACTTTGATCAATGGTGAAATGAATATTGCTTATTACAATCAATATAGAGTATTTGACTATTGTTACTGATTTTGCAGTCACTATCACTATTCTAAAAGGTCGTTTATAACACATTAGTTCATCAAATTCCCCATTATCACTAGTGTACATGTTCTATAAGAATAACAAAAGAATGTGAATTTTAGTGTGGTGATCATCTATATTTGATAGAGAATATGTAAATCAGGAGATATAAAGAGTTCTATAATTTATAATACATAATATGCAATGTACCTATAATGCAAGGGATGAAATAAATAAAATATAGCCATACTTGTGCACGTGGCAGATTGTAGTATGAAGACAAGAAAAGAAGGCCTAATCTTCACCCTACCATATTGGATCATGGAGTGCCATGCATTCTCACCAAACCCTTGAGAAAAAAATAAATTGTCCACCACTATGATCAATGGTAAAAGTAATGTTTCAGCCCCTGATGACTTTATACAAGATCATTGAAATCCACATTATGGATGGAGTATGCTTTGGAAGATTAACAACAAAGTGTGAATTTTAGTGTAGTAAGCATCTCTAATTCATAGACAATATGTAAATCAAGAGATATCAAAGTTCTATATTTTATAATATGTAATTTTCTATGTACTTGTAATGGGAGGAATGAAGTAAATGAAATTTAGGCATACCTGGTGCATGTGGCAGAATGTAGTATGAACACAAGAAAACAAGGCATGATCTCAACCCTACCATATTGGCTTATGGAGCATCATGCACTCTCACCAAACCCCTAATTAAGAAAATAAAATTTCCACCACTATGATCAATGGTGAAAGCAATGTTTTAGTCACTGTTGAATTTATACAAAATCTAATGTCATTAAAAGGCCCATGAAGGAGGATTGTTGGGGTTGAGTATAGCTGAAAACATGAAAGGATAATGTGAAGTTTAGTGTAATAAAAACATACCATTAGTAGACAATAAATAAATCAGAAAATATAAAGACTTGTACAATTCATAACAAATAATATGCAATGCAGCTATAGTAGAACAAAGTAAATAAAATCTAGGCATACCTTGTGCACAGAATGGATTGGAATATGGACACAAAAAAGGAGGCCTACTCTCCACCCTACCATATTGGGTCATGGAGCGTCATGGGCTCTCACCAAACTCCCAAGAAAAAACATTAATTTTCCACCACTTTGATCAATGGTGAAGGCAATGCTTTGACACCTAAGAAAATTTGTTGAGTGGTAATCAATGCTATACCTTTTTTAATAAATTGACATGGATTTGTGAAATAACAAATGCAAAAAAATATATATAGGCTTATGTTGTATACATGTGGAATGTAGGTGAAGGCCCTACACCATGCAAATGTGCAATCATAAAGTTATGAACAAAATTTTGGAGATCTATACACCTTATATATAAATAGAATGTAGCTGCAAACTAAAATGGTTTGACTAGGATATAGCTACACATAAGGGAAATGTGAACTTGGTGAGGCGAACATGATTTATTGTTAAACAATATGTAAATTATGAAATTTAAATGGTTGTATAATTTATAAGGGAAATATATGTAATACCACAATTACATATTACATATAGAAAATTACAAGGAAGCAATTTAGAAATGGTGGAAATTCTATATGCATAGAAATGAAGAGGAAATGAGAAGCAATACACTTACCATAAATAATAACAACATTTCATGATGATGACAATAAACAGTATTGTTGGAGATGACCAGCTTGTTTGATTCATAGTACACTCTAATTGTTGGTATGTATCCTGCAATATCTAGCAAAATACAAAGATGGATCTACACATAATCCTAAAAAATCCAATTGAAGTGAGGAATCTAGTTGTGCACATAGCAAATATAAAATGGAACAGAACAAAAGGAGGCCTGCTCTCTACCCTGCCATATTGGGTGTCCAACACTTTGATGAATGGTGAAATCAATGTTCCTTATTAGACTTCATATATAGTCTATCATTCAAATAATTATTTTTTGAGGCTGGAAGGAATAATAACATAGATACATATCTGCACATAGGGAAACTAAAATAAAATGAAACCTAAGAAAGGAAAGCCTCCTTCCCACACTAACAAATTCAGCCTTTGGCCATGGACCATCATAGATTGTTACACATATATACCCACAAGTAGTCTTTAAACATATGAATCTTGTTTGCATTTAATCTGAGAAAGACAGAGATGCGTACATAGGAAATATAAAATCAAACATCATGTGCACATTTGGATGTATGTCACAACAACTGCAAAGAAGATTGATGCATGCTAGAACTATTTTAGAACAATAAACTATATTTTCAGTGTTATATGGAATATTGATGCCATGATTGTTCACAATGGTGGACAATGTATCTACCCTATGTATAGGTATGTATGTATGTCATAGCAAATGCAAATGCCATTGATACACATTGATCGCTATGTCTACTTTATGGGACATTCTTGGAATGATAAATTGTATTTTCAAGTGTTATATACAAGATTCATGCCTATAAGAAATGGGAAAAGAATTATCACAACCAAAAAATTTGCAGAGATTTTGCAACCATTGCCCCATGCAAAGAACACAAAGAAACATCCAACTAGCTTCATATAAGCTAAACAACACTTGTATTTAAACTTGTATCTTAGCATTAGTTTTTGTATGATTTATGTGTAGTTTTCATGGTTGTAAGTAATAGTTATGTTTTAAATCCTTGGAAAATATAGTGAATGCCTATGCAAACCCCAAATGAAACAATATTGCAAAGGGTTTTTTTTGATATACTCCTATTGCCACTTCAAACACACATCTCCCTACTAGCTTCTATGCAAAATAACTAGGGGGAAATTATCACAGGTGACACTTTTATTTTTCTTTTGCAACAATCACCCCATGTAAAAGACACAAAATAACCTCCAACCATTTTCAAAGAAGCTAAAGAACACTTGATTGAACTTGTACCTATTGGAAATTGCATAGACATTCATTATGCTTCCTAAGGTTTTAAACACATGTGAGCAAATGTGATGTGAAACATGTTGTGGATTATGCCCCCCATTTTTTTGGAAAAAAGAACTTGAAAATCCTAATCCTGAGCCAATTACTTCACAAAAGAATAGGTACCACATGTTTCAATTGAGAAAATCAATTTCAATAAATACATGATGTGGGTCTTGAACAACAAAACTGCAACTATCAATTGAAAGATAGGTAACTATTATTTTGTTAGATGTGATGGAAACTCTCAATGAATAAATAGAAGGATACATGATAGAAAATAGCAATAAATTCTTGTGTAGAATTTTAAGTATATAGATAAAAAAAAGAAGCAACTACCCTATGAAAAGAATAAACATAGGAAGGAGTATATTTGAATGTTCTCTCCATCTAAGCTTAGATACATACATATCTACACACAACAGTGAATATTAGTTGTGAAGTGGAAAATATGGGAATGAAATTATCTTTGTCGGTTTTCCCATTTGCATGATTGCTGATACCAATATTGTTTCATCTATGCCTTTCATTCTATGGTGATGATTGTAATTCTTTAGCTTAAGCTATATTGTTTCATTTATGGTCAACAAACTTTTGTAATGATTTTGAAACCATCACCCCATGCAAAAAACATGAAATAACCTCCAACCACCTTCACAAAAATTCCACAGTTGATGATTACACTTGCACCTTCACAAAAGATTTCCCTCCTCACTAATAGCTTTCTTGGAGAACAAGGGAAACCCAAATAATGACACCCAACAATGCATTATCAAAGATTGTGCAGAAATTCACTATGTTTTCAGAGGATTTAATAGGTAGGTGTTACTTACAACCATGACCACTACTGCATTCCAACCCATCACCACAAAATTGAGGCCATCAATAAAACAACATTGGTTGCAACAATGGCCCAGATGGAAAAACCCACAAAACACTAAAAAAATCACACTGATATATAGCAAGAGAATGAGAGCAGATAATGCCTTATCAAAAATTTTGCAAGTATTTCCTATGTTTCCCGAGTTTTTAAATGGTAGGTGTTATTATAACCAATAAACAAAGGGAGAAGTATATGTTGCTTACAACTAATTTGACATACATACATACATATCTGCACACACATAAAGGAAAATGATACACAATAGAAGTACATACTTTTTTAAGGCAATATATTTCAAAGTAAAAAAATTCCTATCTATGCATTGGATGCATGAAATTGATAAAGATGCAGGTGGAAAACAAAATGTACACCAATATATATGAATGTGGAGGCAGATGCAAATATATATGCATTGTTGATTGTTGTCAAGCAGCTTTAAAATTAGTGAGGTTGACAAAAATTTCATCCAAAGTTCACACATATAGCCTATTGGGTAAAAGTTTCCATATAGAGGAAATTGTTGCAAAACAATAAAGATTATTTCATTTATCATTTCCATATAGGGGTGATCATTGCAAAGCAATAAAAACAAACCAATAACAACATTGTTTCATATATGTGTTCCATAGATTGGCAATGGCCATAATAATATTTAGAATTCTAAAGTTACCAAAGAAATTGAACATTTTATGTTACTTTCCATAGGCATTGTTGATTGTTGTTCTATAGCTTTAGCTCCTATGAAAATTTTGAGCCACCATCATGATGATTGTTTCTACAAATGACATACATACATATGTACACCCAAAGTTGTCAATACATGTGAAATAAATATAGATAAGTTTAAATGCACATATATGTGTATTTTGTTACATAGAGGAAACAAACATCACTTGGCATATCTTGCCATGGCAACATTATTTCATGTATATGCTACATATATTGGTGATGGTTGCAATAATACCTTGCATTTAAAACTTACCAAATTTTTTGAGCAGTTTATGGTATTTTAAATAAGGCATTATTCAGTGTTGGGTCGTAAATTGAGCTACACAACATATGTGACAAACATTATCCCCAAGAACCATATGATATCCATATCAAACATGACATTATCATTAGACATCACAAAATAGTAGGGAGAACATTTAAGAAGCATTAGATGCATACACAGACATACACACTCGCATATACTCTATCAAGATATTGTATGCATTGAGAACATTGAAAACAATATCAAAACAACATTCTATTTAAAATAACTCACAACTACCTCTAAATATTGAATTATGCATGCATATACACATACATATCCATTACAGACTCATATTTCTACACACACTTGTATCAAAAAGTTGTATGCACTAAGAAATTTGAATTACATGCATGTATATCTATGTATATGCATACATAAATGTATACATGCATACAACCATGTCCAAAAGTATATATATGAATAGTTGTAAGTACTGATACATCTCTTAAATAGGACAACATACCTATATAAACAAACAACATAAAATAAAATAAAAAATACATTTAAAACATAACAAAATTATAAGAAACATAAAGAATAGAAAAGAAAACAAGTGTATCTTTTTTTCTTAAACATTATAAGTTATACTTCATTTTCTTAATATATAACCAGTTAAATGAACAACAAAACAATAGCAGTAGAAAGGAAAGGTCTTCTGATGTGACAAGCACTACAAAGGAAGAAAAGAAAATAAATTTCCAGTCAACAAGAACTATAAGAAATATCCAAAGTCACAATTAGCAAGGCATGGTTTTTTTGGAAATCAAGTCAGCACAACATCTTTGGAGACTCTTGCATGGCAAAGGAAATATTAGATAAATCTGACAGTAACAACTTGCACTAAGCTTCAAAGATAATCCTTACAACTTTGACTATTGTTGTTTTAAGCCTTGTTTTTGAATTATATGTTTGAATTTTAATAAGAAAAGTGAAAACAAATGAGGTGTAGGTGACAACATTGATAACTAACTCAATAGTCATTGTAGTGCAAGACTCATATTGCAACATTTAAAGCTATTTTGCTGACATCTACAATAAGCTTGTTGCAGCCTCATCAAAAGCAATATCCCAAATCTTGCCTATGTGGTCTTCCATCTTTAGCTGCAATAAATATCGAAAGTCACAATCAGCTATTGTTGTCTAGAATTTAGGGCAGAACCATGTATTTTGCTCGGACAGTTCACACTTTTTCTTGGATTTTCTATCATTGGCCTACAATGGACATGTAGCATAAAAAAATGCATCATTTTTTATATATTTTACTATTTTCTTGACAGTAGCTTGAAAAGTTTCTAGAAAGCCAAGGCAGTGATCCAAGATATATGCAATAGTGACTCTCCCATTTTCCAAAGCAACCTTTCAAGGCATTGTCTAGGGGGCTCAACAATAGGTGGGTCAATATGTCCTCGTTGGATCAAGGGTTGTGCTTTTGGTATGTTAGGATTTATATATAGAAGAGTCCATGTGGTTGTGTTCCGAAATGGCCCATTGAAGTACCAAATATGCACATTTTTAACAACAAGGATGAAAGCTGAACTAGGGTTGGACAACCTTTCCAGCTCATCACCCTTTGCTTCCCAATTTCAGCCCCACAAATTAACATCAATTGAAAAGGATGAAAAATCATTAAGTTTAACAATCCTTCAAATTGTTTAGGACTGATCCTTTCTTTGTATAGTCTATACCATTCCTACATGCACCACATTGCCAAGAATATCAATCAAACTATTATTGGTACAATTTACAATTTCATTTATTGGGATGAATTTAAATACTTTCTCCAGCACAAAGGCCTCATCATCACAACATTTTAACATGAGTTTTGATCCAAAATGATTTCCATCTAGCTATTTAACTTATTAAATTTCTTTTTTGCATGTCTCATTGAGCCCTTTGACGCATAATAAGTATGACCCACCTCAACCTTATCATAATACAATTTTTCTATGTCATTAAAGCAAGTAATTCATATTTTTGTTCCCTCATTGCCAATAATGTCAAAGTTGAATAATTGGCCCTCATGCCCCTATTTGCTATAATGGTGCATATCCCTTTTCATTGTTACCTGACCTTTTATTATTCATTTGGTTTGGTAAACATTCAGCCCTTTAACAGGGTTGATATTTTTAGGAGCATCATACTATCTTGGGGATGAATTAATCCCAAATTTTGAGGCTTGTTTGGATGGGGAGGGCGACTCACAGCCAAGTATTTGTTCTTCTTGATCTCTAAACAAATGTCTACACTTTCCAATTAGCTAGCAATCTGAATTTTTGGCATCTAAGGACAATATGAAAATTTCCCTAGAACCAAATGAACATCAAATACTTTAAAAGGTAGTCCCCACAAACAAGAAAGCATAAAACTACAAGTACAAGTAGTGTAGAGCAATATCTAACCTTGATTCCCATAGCTTTCTACATAAATAAATTTTGTCAAACACAAGATGAAACCTATTTTCAATGCCCCTAATAACAAAAGGTCATTGTATTTTAGAGGAAAAGTTCCTATTTGCATGTGCGTTCCATCAGAAAGGACGACTTTGTACTGGTCAACTGAGCTTTGATCGCCTCCTATCTTTTGAAAAGACATTAGCTAGAGAACTAGAGATGGGACATCTCCAACACCAACATATCATATTGCATGTGTTGTTAAGGATGGATTTACATTTGCATCCTACAAGGCAGTTAAACTCAATGAAGCAGCAACAATGAGAGATTCATGGTTGTGACTCAAGTTTAGAAGCAAACAACAATATTGACACATTTAAAAACTGTAAATTTTTTCCCTCTAACACATAGGTCACTCCCAAATGGACAACAAATTGAAAGGAAATGCAAAGACAAAGAGTTCAAATATAAATTAGTTAGAACATATATCATAGCAACTATTAATTCAAATGAAGCATATTCTCAGTTTGTTTGGTGAACTTGACAAAGTGTCAATTTAATTGGCAGTAGCAGAAAAAAAAAAACAAGAAATAGACTTACAAGATTGGTGCTCGAGGATTGTTTGCTAGCCTGGGTAGAGCTAGAGGCCTCTGACATTGCTAGGGATACTCTTTTAAAAGCTGAGAGTTGCAACACCCGTGGCTGACTACAAGGTCTATGACTTCAAAACACAAGATGGGATCTCAATTTTTTGCACAGGCATTAAGGATATGACAACAAAGGATTAATAAAATATAAAGGCTTCAATGATTCATATAATACTCAACATACAATTTTTTATTCCAATTTTTTTGTTTCAGGGATGTGTAGGATCATGATGGGGAAAAAAGTGGCGATATGATGGGTATGTGTAGGGGGTATGTGCAGGATCATGGTATGCCAAACAAGCCCTAAGTGGCAATGAAAATTCAGAACAATTAGAGTTAGGCAACTTGATGTAAAAATTTGAATAAGTTATCTATATTATTTCAAAAACATGTAAGAATAGATTCTATGGGAAATTGAATGTAGTTTCTAAACTACTAGGTTTATTTTTAAACAAAATCTATTTGGTGAAAATTTAAAATTTCAATGCATATTACTTAAATTTTAGGAAAAAATTCAGAAGTGGGTGTTTTTCTGACCACCCTAACCATAATAAAATGATAATATTTTTTTATGAGA
>VDFB02256132.1:137020024-137058312 GCA_007258455.2 Sequoia sempervirens | reverse complement strand
CAAGGCAGTGAACTGTTTGATAAAATGCTTTGGTAGACATGTATGAAAAATGTGGTAGCATCGACAACTGTCACCATTTGATATTTATGCAGTTGTAGTATGTTTTGTGCAATGTAATCAGCGATATGAATATAACCAACAAAAATCTATTTTCTATAATTCATGGATTGAACTCTGTATTTTATTTGCTCTCAATGTCTGTATGCTATGGAAATGCCATTACATTTTTAAAAAAAGTAGTTTCTTACTATTTTTCTTCAATTTTTTATGGTTTTTTGTAAATCTACCAAAAAACCCTAGTTTTTCTACCAAAAAACAATATTTTGAAAAAAATCAACTAAAAATAAACAAATCTAATTGAAAATTTGATAAAAAATAAAGAACTTTACCTGTTAGAGATGGACTCCAAATCGGATATCGGATTTCGCTGTCCACTGTGCGCCCGCCACCGATGAGCCGAAAACAAATGAGAATGAGTGTTGGTCGCGGGCCCTTTTTTATATATATACTTAACAAAATCGGATATCCGATTTGGATCAGATATCCGATTCCCATAACTAACTTTCCCTTTGTCTTGATCGGAATGAGTGTTTTTTTTTATATAGTTCAACAAAATCGGATATCCGATTTGAATCAGATATCCAATTCCTAAAACTAAGTTTTCCCTCTGCCTCGGTAGTCACCCCAGCTCCAAAAAGTCAACTCACCATTTTCGCATTTTTGAGTTGTAGAAACACATATTTTTTTCTCCATTGCCACTTTTTGGCATGCCATGATCCTGCACATGCCCTAGGGTATGTGGTTGACAACTTTTTTTTTACCCAAAATTGATGAAATGAAAAGGGTTTTTAAAGGAGATTCTTATCTTTCCACCAATATAAATTATGCTTTACTTTGAATTTATAAATAATGATTATTTATTTTCTATTTGAATTACGACTAAAGTCCTAATTGATAGGTTGATTGCTAAACATCTATAGCTTTCAAATGGTATCACCTTTTTTTAATCCAAAACATGTGTCACATTCTATGCTTTGTAGACTATAAGATTAAAAATAATAATAATTAAATTTCGCGAAGTTTTGACCAAGTTAAGGTGGTCAGACACATGGGTTTTTATATTTTTTAAAAGATGTAATAAAAAAATCATAATTAATTGTTTACTTGGAAAAAAATTACAAAAAAATATGCATCATATCGGGACGTGAGTCCTCTACTTATATCTAAAATCTTATGAAAAAATATTATAATTTTATTGCGGTTAGGGTGGTTAGATAAACATCTACTTATTTTTATCTTGAAATTTAAGTACTACTACATTGAAATTTCAAATTTTAACCAAATATATATATATATATATTTAAATAAACTTAGTATTTTAGAAACTACATTCAATTTTCTACATATTCTATTCTTACATATTTTTGAAATAATATAAATAACTTATTCAAATTTTTACATCAAGTTTCCTAACTTTGATTTTTTTGAATTTCTTGCCACTTAAGGACCTATTTTTTCCATGATGATCCTACACATACCCTTTATTTTTTTAATCTCTCCTTTTTTCTCCCAGGGACATCAAGAATACAAAGGAAAAGAAATAATTAGGAAAAAGGCTTGAATTTTCTATATAATAGTTAATATAAAGTATATCATTTGAAGTATGCCTTGTCAAGGTTCACAAAAAACTATTTTTAGAAAATAATAAACATTGGGAAGAGTAACTATGTACATTGTTCGCATCTACTTTGACATACATACAAATCTACACATAGGAAAATTTAATATTGTCTCATTTATGGCTTTCATTATGTGCAAATGGCTGCAATATATTAAAATAGTCTATGTTATTTTCCATAACACAATGCTAATTGTTGTTCTCTAGCTTTGGCTATATTGTTTCATTTGCAATGAATAATAAAATAGTTAATGTTATATAGTTTATGTTGTTATCCAAAAGGCATTCTTGACTATCATAGCAATTGATTTTATTTCGACTATCCATAGAAATCTACATATGCGATATTAGATGCAAAAAATATTATTATAAAATAATGAAAACACATCTTATGGTTCCAAAGATGTCCCAACAAAATAAAGTTGGGGATCACTATATATCAATGTTCTTTACATCCACTATGACATACATACATTCCCGCAAATAGGTGAAACACATTGTCAATCAGTGCAATCAAATGTATGTACAATCTTCAACTAGGCTTTTTTGACTGTCGTTTTATGGATTTACCAGCTATCATAGGTGCAAGCAAGGGAAGCAAGCTTCTATAAACATGCAACTTCGATCATGCAATGTGAAGATTTTTGTGAAGGTAGCAGTAAGTTTTTTTTTGTGTTTTGCTACATGGGGTGATAGTTGGAAAATCATTACAAAAGTGTTAGTTGTGATAATTTATTGTGCATTTGTTGCATACGCTAAAGAAAGCAAGAAGCAAAGACAAAGCAAGCAGGAAGAGGTAGAATTGAACCAAGGAGGAAGAGGAGGAATTTGGAAAAACCCTTTATATTTCTAGTTGTTCTTATATATAAGTTCAATGTGGACATGGTTCTATGCATGTATATATATACATATACATATACAAAAACATATATGCATGCAATTCAATGTTTTCAGTGAATACAACATCTTCATACAATTGTATGTAGGTAAATGTGTTTGTAATGAATTTTTACATGTCTAGACAAACAATAAAGTATGTGTTTCTTTTGTTGCATTTGATTGTTCTTTTCCTTTATGGACATATGTATGTGTCCAAATAAGATGTAGACAAAATTCATATAAACTCATCCCCTCGTTTACTGCTTTACTAGGATAATTCTTTTTTTTTTATCCTCAAGGGGAATTTTTGCAATAATAGGCTTCATATTAAGCATAATAAGAAAGATTGATTCCCACAATCAATGTGATGAAAAGCTCTTGGAAGCTAAAAAAATAGCATAAGCTGTTTTATGACTTCACCTCTCACAATATCCTTTCATATTTGATTTGCAATCCAATAGTAAATGGTATAGAATTTATGATGTTGTCCATAAGGCATTGTCGATTGTTGGTCTATAGAGGTGGCTATATTTTTTTTTTCCCAATAATATGCTCTTTAAAAATAGAATTTACTAGGTTGTTGTTGAAACTAATATTGTTTCATTTAACGAGTGGGTCTCTATGTCTGTATATGCAGTTTCTACATGTATCTTTGAGGTTATGTGTATAACTTGTGAATATTTGATCTATTTATCTACCCTTCACCTTTTTTTTTTGGTAGCCAAATCTAATTTTTTTTGCTTCTTGCTAGAGCACCTCTTCAAAAACTAAATAGTATTGCATATTGAACATCTAATCAAAAAGGAAATAGTAGAGCCTAACTTAGATGAAAACAAACACCAATGTCTTATGGAATCAATTTTGTTTGTATCCACTACATGACATACATACATATCTCTCCATAGGGATTAAACATTGTCCATCACTCCTATTGATAGTGTCATTACCTAGGTTGTTCTACCGGTTCTAGAAAGTAGGGACAACTTCATTTGAAGCAAACAGGTAGAGGTGTGGGTGGAGGTGCATATTGGGAAAACCATTTCTAAAGTATTATAAAAACAATTCATATTATTTTCCATAGGCCTTTGTTCATTATTGTTGTCTAGCCAACAGTATATTGTTTTATTTGTGTTCTTCATGCAACCACGATGGTTGGAAGGCAACATTGTTTTTTTTTTGCATTGGACTGCTACTGTGAATTCTTGTCTTATGCAGGCTTTTCCATCAAAGCCAAGGTTTAAGGTAGCATAGTTTTTAGAGCAATTTATGTTATTTTCCATAGGCCATTGTTCATTGTATCTCTCTAGATTAAAGTTTATTGTTCCATTTATCAACTTAGTATAACCGAGATGGTTGCAAGGAAATATTGTTTGTTTTTGTATTGAATTGTTAGCATGGATTATTGTGTTTTTTGGGTTTTCTCATATCCAAGCAATTGTTGAAATCAATATAGTTTGGAAAACAGTCTATGTTATCTCCCATAGGCCATTGTTGATTCTTGTTGTCTAGATTAGCGTATATTGTTTCATTTATGGTCTCCATATAGCCGAGGTGGATGGGAGAGAATATTGTTTGTTTTTGTATTGCATTGTTACCATGAATTGTTGTGATTTTGTGGGATTTTTCATCTAGGATGCTATTGAAACCAATAGCATTTCATTTATAGTTTGCGTTTTGTGGCAAAGGTTTTGAATGGGTTTTCACTATCAGTTTTTCATTGTTGTATGGTTTTCATCTAGTGGGAATGGCTATAAGTAACACCTGCCATTAAAACCCTTAGAAAACATAGCAAATTTCTATGCAATTTTCAACAAGGCATTGTTGGATCTGGTTATGTGGCTTTACCTTCTATTAGAGGTGCAAGTGAGGAGGAAAAGCATCTATGAACATACAACTCCAATTATCTATTGTGGAATTTTTGTGAAGATGGTTGTAGCCTATTCTATGTTTTTTTGCATCAAACAATAATTGCATTCCCTTACTACATTTGTAGCAATATATTGTGCATATATATGTAGACAAAAAAATTAGATTAGTCAATGTAATGATATATAGTTTATGTCAATTTCCATAGGGCATTATTGGTTTACATGTGGTAAAATGGTTACAAGGGAAGAATTGATGAACAATGGCATGTGCAAATTTGGATGTATGTCATAGTAGTTACAAACAACATTGATACTAACTAAAACATTGTTGAAATTGTAAACCATATTTTCACTGCTATATCAAACATTGATGCCACCATCTCTATAGAACTTCTTCCTTGAATAACTTCTAAGAGCTTTTCAACACATTGTACATAGAAAAATTATTTCTTCTTATGCTTACTCTAAACCGAATTATATATGAATGTTGTCTACATATAATTTTACATACATACATATGTGCATAGAAGAAAAGTAAAATGAAGCACTACATTAGATGGACACCTAAATAGTACAAAAATTCACAACAAAAAACCCATCCAAAACCAATGGTGCATTGTTCTTTTATTTTTAAATAAAAAATGTTTGTTGCACCATTAGAGAAGGCCAGCGAAATGGCATGACCATTAATTATTGTATGGTTTCCATCATAGCAGCGATGGTTGTAAGCAACACTTGTCCTCAAAACCCTCAAGAAACACAACAAATGCCTACATAATTTTTGATAAGGCATTGTTCAGAAATCAAACAATATAGCCTACCACAAACATATATATATTTACAAACTACGTTGTTTCATTTATGGCTTCCATTTTGCAACAGTGGTTGGAAAATGGTTAATCTTGTGTGTTTTTTGTGATTTTTTCCATGTAGGTAGTTGTTGAAACCAATATTGATAAGGCATTGTTCAGTGTTGTTCTTTAGGTTTAGCTGCTTGTTCAAGATAGTTGTGAGCTAGGAGGGTAAGCTTCTCTGAAGATGCAAGTATGATCATCAACTGTCGAATTTATGTCGAGGTGGTTGGAGCTTATTTTGTGTTTTGTTGGATAGGGAAATGGTTGCAAAGAAACACAAAAGTGTCAGCTATGATAATTAATTGCCTATTTTTTGCAGACAATGGAGAAAGACATGAGTAGAGAGAAAGCAAGAGGCAATAGGTTCATTTGGAGTAAGCAAGAAGAGGTGTGGGAAGCAGTGCATACTGAAAAAACCTATTACTCGAGTATTTTGAAAACACTTTATGTTATTTTCCAAAGGGCACTATTGATTCTTCTTCTATAGCTTAGCCTATATTATTTTGTCTATGGTTTCCATGTAGTCACGATGGGTGGAAGGAATTTTTTTTTTTTTTTGGTTTGTTACTATGAATTCATGTTTTTTTTGTTGGTTTTGCTATGTGTCTCTCATCTGTATTTTGCATAGTACAATCAACAATGGATATATATGTATTAAATGCATTAAATACACCTTCTTAGTTATTATTTCTTTCATCCTCAAAAAAGGAGTTGTTAGAATGATAGACTGTATAGTAAGTGTCATAAGGAAGACTATTTTGACCATTGATAAGAGTGATGAACAATGTATGTTCTTGCTTAGGGTTTTGGTGAGAGCCCATCATGCTCAATGACCCAATATGATAGAGTTGAGAGCAATCCCCATTTTTTCTATTTGATTTTATATTTTCTATCTATAGGTGTGTGTGTGTTGTTAACATTAGATGCAGACAGTATTCTATTGTTTGAAGACAACCTACAGATATATCTATATAATAGACAATTTTGTGTAGGTAGTTAGAGGTTTTTTTTTTTTTTGCATGGGAGGATGGTTGCAAAAGCAAAAGAAACGTGTCACCTGTGATAATTTTTTGCCATTTTTTTGTAGAAAAGCTAGTGGTTTGCATGGGTTTGTTTCTGTGTTTTTTTTTTTTGTGAGATTATTTCTATGATTTATGTTTTCTAGCTATGTTTGTAACGAAATAAAATTGTTAAGATAATGCAGTTTCTGTTGCTTTTCGTTGGCTAGGTTGGGTTTTTTTTCCATTGGTTTGTTACTCAATTTTTTTGTGCTTTGGGCAACCAACAATGCGTATATATGTGAACCTAACTTCAAATACATATGTGTGTGCATGTATATATATATATAGATATATTTATATATGTATTCAATAGCACCCTATCAAAAATTGAAACAATATAGCCTTTTTAATAGCACCTTATCAAAAATAAAATAATATAGCTTAACGTAGAGATCAATAATCAACAATGCATAATTGAATAAAACATCAACTATTTTATTTCAATCCCACCATAACCACCAAATGGAAGACATAAATCAAACAATATTTTTCTAAACAGTGGTTGAGATATATACATATATATATATGTACATATATATACACATGTATATATAAATACAATATATATATATATATATATATATATATATATATATATATATATATATATATATATATATATATATATATATATATATATATTTGACGTTTGTATATCTCCAAACAACAAATTCCCAAATATGCATCAAATGCATGATGTTGTATTTTTTTTATGTGTTTGCGAAAAATTAGATGCAAACAACATTTATACATACATTAGCATCTACATCAAGTATAATAAAAAGAAAGATGCATGTTTCATCTCACACTTAATATATAGACTACTAGTCTAACAAATCCTTAGTAAGGCCTAGACAAATAAGAACCATCCTTAAACACACAAGAAAATGGCTAAGAATTCCTTATCAAGAAGAACATGAAATGATTTATAATTACTTTGCAACCATTGGCACCACATAGAAGCGATAAATAAAATAATTTATTCAAGGCCATAGGAGATAATCAATAATCCCCTATGCAAAATAGCATAAAGTGTTCTATTACTTCAACAAGTATTAAATGTTGCACCTTTGAGCCATTATATTTTTCAATAATTGAATTCTCAACATATTATTATAAGAAAAACTACCAAGATCATCTTCATTGAACCTTAGCATCTTTATTTTGAGATTCCACAACTAAATCTTTGACTCTGAGCACCTTGTTATGCTAATTAAGAATCATATGAACCATGAATGGAATTCATTTCAATAAGAATTATTGAAATGATAAACCAAATAATTTATTCAAGGCAACAGAAGAACAATCAACAATTCCCTATGGAAAATAGCACAAAGTGCTTTACTACTTCAACAAGTATTAAATGCAAGGTCAACCAAAGTATAATGTAACATATTAACCAACATGAGAAACACATATGCACCTGTGATTCATTCTATTTTCCAATAATTGAGTTCTCAACATATTATTATAAGCAAAACTACCAAGATCATCTTCATTGAAGCTTAAGGTTTGGATGTTTTCTATCTTCATAATTTTGAAGGAGGAAATTGCATAGTGAGGAAAAAATATGTTGTACACATCTATTTACATATAGCAGTATGTATATAAATAGATATTTACATTTGTACATATATATATATATATATATATATATATATATATATATATATATATATATATATATATATATATATATATATCTAGCTATATGTTTGTGCTCTTGATTGACCCTTAAGGTGTTTATTCTAAGATTTGATGGGAAAATATTTGACTCTCAACACCTTGTTATGCTAATTAAGTACCATATGAACCATGCTTGCAACTCATTTTAATAAGAATTATATATTAAATAAAACATTATTTAAAAAGGGAAACAAAACATTGATATTTATTGTTTTGAGAAGATAGTTATTTATTTTGAAACAAAGTTGTTATTTCTTTCATTCTCAAAAAGGAATTCTTACAACAATAGGATTTATATTAAACATAGTAAAGAACACTAGTTGCCACACATGAGCTCAAAACCTTTTTGAGGCTATTAAAGGGAGAATTCAATTACTTTTCCTAGGACTGCACAATCAAAAAAGAAACAATCTAGCCAACGCTAGACAAGAAACATTGACAATGTCTTATGGAGAAAAACATAAGCAACATAGGATTAACTATTTGGCCACTTTGCAACCATCACCACTAAATGGAAGCCACAAATGAATAAATTGAAGGTCCTATTACAACCATCACTAGTACATGGAAAGCGTACAACAATTAATGTTGGTGCGAGCTAGCATTTAATTTTGGTAGCCTTCTCTATCCATGTGGCAGGAATATGCCACCCTATTACCAAGGCATCCAACAACCACCCCCACCACCTTCTTCACAGCCATCAGAAGGCTAAAAAATTGGGAGGCTAAAACAAAATACCATTTGCCACCTTTTTACACAACTGTCGAAAAGCTCAAAAATTGGGAAGGTTCACACGAATTTTGACCAAAGTACACACAAACAGCCTATTAGCTAACAATCTAGGGAACAACATTCAACATAGACTTTATAACCATGACTATTTCAATGCATTAAAACCATAATGACTAAATAGAAACCATAAATCAAACAATAATGGTTTCAAAGTTAAAAACCCATGCAAAAATATAGTCTTTTCTCAATACCACCTTATTGCAACTTGAATCAATATAGCCTTTTCAATAACACCCTATCAAAAATGAAACAATGTAGGTCAAGGAAGACAACAACAATTGGAAATCACTATCGAAATTAGAATAAGATGTATAACATTAACTATATTTAAGCTACAACAACAATCAACAATGCCATATGGAAGTTAACATGTAACTTGTCTAAGGTTAACCATTTTACTGCATTAGAACCACACATATATATACATATATATATATATATATATATATATATATATATATATATATATATATATATATATATATATATATATATATATATATATATATATATATATATATGTATATACATATATATACATATATACACATATACATGCATATATATATACACACATATATATACATAAGCTATATATGGACCATCTTTTCTTCGAATGGTTTGCATGGGACTGTATCTATGATTTTGAGCATTCTATGGTGATGGTTGCAATGTATACACACACACACATATACATATCTACAAATATAGATACATATATACATACAGATATACATATAAAAATATATATACATGTATATATGTATACACATAAGTTGTATATGCTCTGGATTTTGCAGCGATGGTTTTGCATAGGAATGTAACTGTGATTTTTTAGCATTTTGTGGCAATGGTTGTAATGGAATAAAATAGTCAATTTTATACAGTTCATGTTGTTTTGCACAAGGCATTGTTTCCTATTGATGTCCACCATAGGCTATATTGTTTCATTTGTGGCTTTCATTTATCGTGAATGGTTGCAATGCAATAAAATAGTCAATGTTATGGAATTTATATACACACATAAATATATACACATATATATACATATATATACATATGTACATATATATACATATGTACATATATATACATATGTACATATATATACATATATGTGTGTGTGTGTGTGTTTGTGAAGTTAGATGTACATACATACACATTGTTCATTGCACAAAGCACAAAAAAATGCAAAGTAACAAACCAATGCAAAAATATAACACAAGCCACCAAACAACAATCGACAAAATCTGCATCATCTTAGCAATTTTATTCTGTTACAGACATAGGAAAAAAACGTAAGCTGTTAAAAGAACCCACAAAAAATCACAGTAACAAAACCATGCAAAAATATATTCTTTTCTAGACAAAACCTTATCAAAAATCAAAAGAATCTAGCCTTCTCAACAATGCTATATCAAAAATTGAGATCTAACTTAGGCTATATGGTTTTATATTCAATAAGGTGTTGTTGAAGAGGCTATATTAATTCAATTTTTGATAGGGTATATATTTTTATTTTTGATAAGGTGTTGTTGTATATCTGAAGTTCATATATATGCATTGTTGATTGCACAAAGCACAAAAAAAATGCATTGTAACAAACCAATGCAAAAAAAAAAGTATATCTTAAGTTAGATGCGCATATATAAGCATTGTTGATTGCAAAAAGCACAAAAAAATGCACAGTAACAAACCAATGTAAAAATACAAGCCAAGCTAGCTAACAACAATCGACAAAAAGTATAGCGCTTTAATGACAATTGGAATACTTCTCAACAACACCTTTTGGAGGATGAAACAATATAGCCCAAGATCGACAACAACAACCAACAAAAATTGCATAACATTAACAATTTTATTTCATTCCAAAGATAGCCACAAAACAGAAACCATAAAAAGAAACCCAATAAGACTCATAGTAACAAATCAAAGTAAAAATATACTCATTCCTCAACAAAACCTTATCGAAAATTGGAACAATATAGCTTTCTCAAAAATTCCTTCTTGAAAATTAATAGTGAAAAACCCATCCAAAAATATACTCCTTCCAGAACAAAAGCTTATCAAAAATTGAAACAATATAGCCTTTTCATTAGTGCCTTATTGAAACTTAAACAATATAGCATAAGACAAAGAATAATAATCAACAATACCTAATGTAACCAAACATAAAGTGTACAACATTAACTATTTTATTTCGTTCCAACCATTACCACAAAATGGAATCCATAAATATATACATATACATATATATATACATAATTGCATGGCATGAGCTTGATGCACAAAGGCTTCATGAAACATTCTGCACTCTTGATACCCTACTCCATAACCACATCAATTGTTTCATAAAGCATCTGTGCATCAAGATCATTCCTCTTGCCATGAAGCTCAAGCGGGAAGAGGTGTGGAAAGAGGTGAATATTGGAAAAACCATTTCTCGAGTATTTCTAAAATAGTTTATGCTTTTCCAATGGGAATTCTTGATTTTTGCAAAGCACAAAAAAATGCACAATAACAAACCAATGCAAAATACAACCCAAGCTAGCCAGCAACAATCGATAAAAACTAAAATGCCTTAACGAGAATTGGAACACTTCTCAACAACACCTTTTCAAGGATGAAACAATATAGCTAAAGATAGACAACAACAATTAACAAAAACTGCATAACATTAACAATTTTATTCTGTTCCAAACATAGCCACAAAATTTGGAATCCATAAAAAGAAACCCACAAAGATTCACAGTAACAAACTAAAGTAAAAATACACTCATTTCTCAACAAAACCTTATAAAAATTGAAACAATATAGCCTTCTCAACAACACCTTGAAAATTAGCAGTAACAAACCCTTCCAAAAATATACTGCTTTCTGAACAAAACCTTATCAAAAATTGAAACAATATAGCATTTTCAACAACACCTTATCAAAAATGAAACAATATAGCCTAACATAGAGAACAATAATCAACAATACCCAATGTAACCAAACATAAAGTGTACAACATTAACTATTTTATTTCATTCCAATCATAACCACAAAACAAAAGCCATAAATCAAACAACATTGGTTTCAACAGTGACCCAAATGGAGGAACCCACAAAACTGTAGCCACAAAACCCATGCAAAATGATAGCCACATAATGCAACCATTAATGAAACAATAATTATTTTAACAAACAATATAGTCTTTTCTCAACAACACCTTATTGGAAATTGAAACAATATAGCCTTTTGAAGAGAACCTTAAATCGAAATTGAGACAATATAGCCTGAGCTAGACAACAACAATCAACAAAAATTGCATAACATCAACAATTTTATTTTGTTGCCAACATAGCCACAAAATACAAGTCATAAAGAGAAACCCACACACAATTTGCATATACATAAATATATACATATTTATTAATATTAAAATATACTCTTTTCTGAACATAACCTTATCAAAAATTGAAAGAATCTAGCCTTGTCAAGGACATCCTATCAAAAATTGAAATAATATAGCCTCTTCAACAAAACCCTATCAAAAATAAAATAATATAGCCTAAGCTAGAGAAAAATAATCAACAATGCATAATGGAATCAAACATAAGCTATCTAACATCAATGCATTATTGATTGCACAAAGAACAAAAAAATGTACAGTAACAAACCAATGCAAAAATATAACCCAAGCTAGCATAGTCTTTTCTCAATAATGCCTTAACGATAATTCAAACACTTCTCAACAACACCTTTTCAAGAATCAAACAATATAGCCCAAGATACACAACAACCAACAAAAATTGCATTTAACATTAACAATTTTATTTCATTCCAAACATAGCCACAAAATGGAAGCCATAAAGAGAAACCCATAAAGATTCATAGTAATAAACCCAAGTGAAAATATACTCATTTCTCAACAAAACCTTACCAAAAATTGAAACAATATAGCCTTCTCAACAACACCCTCTCAAAAATTAATAGTGACAAACCCATCCAAAAATATACTCCTTTCTAAATAGAACCTTATCTAAAATTGAAATAATATAGTCTTTTCAACAACACCTTCAAGTTAAAAATTAAACAATATAGCCTAAGACAAAGAACAATAATCAACAATACCTATTCTCACAATAATATTCTTTGTTATATTTTCAATATATTTTTCTATAATGACAATGCAATAAGAGAAGTTAATTCACTCGAATAGTATGAAAAATTTATTTATTCTGAATTTCATAATCTTGACGATTTCCTAGTATAGTAATCGAGAGATTTTCATTGTCCAAAATGTCATGTAATATTTAACCGATTTTGTGCTTCGATATAATTGCTTGGAGCAAGCACTATAGCTTGTTTCCAATACTCAACAGCTTGATCAAACCAAGCTTCCGCAATTTCAGGATCTCCTGGTTGAATGGCCTATTCTCCTTGGTTGGGATAGATCAACTTGTAAAAGTTTTCTTCCCTTAGAACCGTACTTGAGAGTTTCCTACCTCATACAACTCAATTAACTATTCTTTAGTCCTTTACTCAAACTTCCAAAATAGGAGATAGTTCGAAATGCGTTCAAGTTAACTGAAAGAAAAAAATGGGTCAATGACATGAGTTTTAAACTTCACTTTTGATAAATGATTAGGTTTTCTCTTTTCTCCAACCCTAAAAAAGATGAAGTTTTAGAAATAAAGAGATCTACTTTAGATTATCTAGATAAAAATATTTTTAAGAGGTAACTATCTGTTGGTGGTTTTTCCTTGTAACCAGGTTTGTCTCCTATTCTACCTATGGAGTAGCCATCTCCAATCAAGGGAAGCTCAGAGGACTTGGACCAATTGACAAGATCCAGTCAAAAACTAAGATCTTCTACACTTTAGGCTTTGTAGAACCAGGGTAGGTATACTCACACAATGCCTCAAATAAGACTAGACATTGCTTTTTATAGTAGATGACTCTTGGTGCTAAGTGTTGAGAACATCAAATAGGGCTAAATTCTCAGTTACAAAACACTTGAAGCAACAAGGAGGTAGGACAAGACATCAAGCAAAAGATATTCAATGATTTATATGAATTGTTTTCTAAGAGGGACAGGGCTGGAAGACAGACTAGTGCCTAATCCAGGGTCATGGAGTCACACACACAAATGGAAGACTTTCTGCAAATGGACCTCAACCAGTGGATCTTGTTTTGTTGATGCCTTGCATCAACTATCAGTGCCTTACACTGATAATCCAGCTCTTGTTACCAGTCAGACTCTACTTACCAAATACAGCTTGCATACAAACAATCACTATCACCTGCTCAAAGGGTTTTAACTGCTCCCTTGAAGCAGACTTATCAACAAATGACACAGTCTCATGAAATATGAGAAGATGAACAAAGGCACCTTATGCATTCATTCAAATGATCAAAGCATACAAGCATGGAGACAATCTAATGGCATATGCATGAGAGACAAGCATCTTCATGTATTCCTTGTACAAACTGATTGCATTTACAGATAAATTCAGACTTTACAGCTTACAGACTCAATATATGACACCAAGCTAAACCCTAGCCTATCTTAGACCAATCCCAGAACTCAAAAAGTGGAACTGAACACCAAAGTTTGGAACCCCTACATCTGGCCATGAAATTCTCCTTTATAGGAACAGGGGAAGCAACAAGCAACTGACCAGATGAGATTACATGTCATCAAATGACAGGGAAAACCCTAAAATAGTTCGTAGGCCAAGTCATCTAATCCACCAACATATGTAAATATCATTGAATGCTCTGTCAAGTGGTTCAAGGAGAAAATCATGCAATCAGGTCAAATCGAGCAAGTATAGGAATGGCAAGCCATGGTGGTTAGAACCAGGAGGGTACACTGACCATGTCATCTAGGAAATCCGCAGGTGCGATCATCACAGATCCAGAGGCCACAAATGCAGAAGCCATCTGTTTCAACCACTTCTCCTCATCGAGAAACCCAATGCCCTAGCTCTGCAATTAATTCCATCCCTACTACATCAATGTGCACTAGCAATCGAGGCTCAAGACCGAAATGGAGTCACCATGTTGATCCCAAGTGAGATCCTCATTGTCATCACTCTCTAGCCATGTGCCAAGTGACCAACCACATTAAATGCGTTATTGGCTCGATCCAAGTCGGCCACAGCTTCTAGCAAACCAGTCAGTGTGACACCATGGAGTCGGGAAGACAACACATTGAGAACCCAATGTTTCATCGAGCAAACATACCACTTGGCAAGACTGGGCGCATTCGGCCAGACATCACAGCGACAACAATGCCACATCAGTGAGAGAAGGCACAATTGGTAGGAGATCATGTCGACACCCCAACAAGAAGCACCATCGACAAGAGAAAGCGGTGTTAGGAAGACATCAGGGCGAAGAAAACATGCCAGAGTGAACATTGATCATAGTCAGCAAGAGGCTAACAAGTTAGCAAGACACCTTGGCGAAGACCACATAGCATACCATGTGCACCATAGAGTCGAGGAGAGATGGCCGAGTCAACTAGACATCAAGGTGAAGTCACCATGGCCGAAGGGAGTCATACCGAAGTCAAAGGGGCCGTCAAAGTTGGCAAGACCAGTGGGGGTCGATGAGACATCTCCTCGACATAACAAACATAGGCTGAGAAGAGGGGTCTTGGGGAGATGAAGGAGAGGTTACCAAGATGTCACCCCAAGAACCAAAGGTCACACTGAAGGCAAGGCAAGGCCAAAGAAAGTGAAGAATGGGGCACAAAAAGACACAAGTGGCATGTGTACTGGCCAAGCAGGTCAAAGAACAAAAAGACGGGCAGAAAGGGAAACAGACTGAGGTGGAGCCAGAATCAAGAAAGAGAAGGAGTCAGAGCCAGAGTGGGGAACAAAAAGGAAAAAAAGAGACCAGGACCAAAAACCATCCCGCTCCCTCCTCTGTAAAAGACCATAGATGCAGAGCTAAAACCGACAACGAGACAGAGAAGCCATGGGGTCAGAGGCAAAATGGAAACAGGAACCTCACAAAAAGTTCCAAGACAAACCCCTGACCTAGTTCTACCCCCGCCAAAAGCAAAAGGAAAACAAAGCGAGTGGAGTCGCGGTTGGAGCAAAACCCGAAACCATAAGCATGAGAAAGGTTCCAAAACTGGTTTCCATTTTGATCCCAAACCCACCAAAGGAAACAAAACAAAAGACAAGTGAAGAGGTGGAGTCAGGGCCAAAATGGAACTTGAAAAAGAAACCAAAGGCAATATCCTGATTCAGATTCCATTCCGGTTCCACCCCTGCTAGACAAAGAAAAACACAAGGAAAGGAAGAAAAGAAAGATCTGGCCATCTGAGACATGAACCCTTGGCATGCTAAGCTCAACCCTAGTGGGAGCCCATTTACCCCATGTGCCAAAATGATAGAAAATTCCCAAGCTAAAGATTTGTCAAGAAAATCAAAGGAAAACAATTGGAAAATGAGAGACAACCAAAATAGGAACTAACATAGGCTCCAGTTGGGGATGTATGCCCCTAGTGGGCATAGCAAGAATTCAGATCTTAGGGTGAGCAGACCAGAAAAGAAAGGACCAAAATAAACCAAGAACTAGCCTAGACAAGGCTAGTAGACACAAAAAGAAAATGAAACAAAAAGAAAGCCCTAAGCTAATGTTCATGAATAAGATACTTCAGGAGAAGTATAACTTCAATAACTGTCCATGAAATGGCAATTCAAGAATCACTTGATTCACTCTTTGTCCCATCTGATGACATTAGGACACCAAATGAAAAATGAGAGCCAACTTTTACCCCTGTCAAATACAATTTTGTAGAATGAGCTGGCCTCCCCTAACTCATGCTTGCCTCTACCAAACTGCAACAATATGAATGACAACACCCTTACAAACACAAGTACCTGATTGCCTTTGTGCAAGTGAAAAATTACTCTCTATTTAGTTTTATATTCAACTGGCAACTAGATCCAATAAACTTTATCATTTCCACACTCTTCATTGTCTGATTTTGTGTCATGTGGCAATACCTATGAATACTGATCAAGACCATATGAAAACATAGTCTGATCACAAATAGCTACCTGATAAAACATGTTATTATCTCTCAATAGGTCAATACAATCAACACTATAAACATGTTTGAAATTACTATGTATTTGGAAATTAGGCATACTTTCCAAATGTTGACTATTATGTGACAACAAGCCATGCTTTACATCAATTACATCATTCTGAAGCTAAGAACAATCAACTTCAGTGTTCTGCATACTATCACATTCATTGAGAACTCCATCCAGCTGACAAAAATAGTACTCACAATCTGCTACATGGCTAGAACTATTATGCTCATTTTGATTAGTAGTTTTCCCATCAAGATTTAAATCATCACAAGAACTTACCAGAAGTTCTGGCTCACTATGAAAACTACCCTGAAGTGTATACAAAAGGATACACTCATCTATTAGCACACTTTGCAACTGCTCTTCATCATTTTTAGTAGGAGGAGGAGGCACATCATCAATGCTATGTTGGCTTCAACTTCTACTCCTGCTTCCTCTTTTTTCTTGCACTTGTTCTTCAGCATGCTAGCAATGAGAGTCACCAAAGGATTCTAACTCGTCATCATGTGTTGTCATATTTTCATCATCATTCCAATCTTGCTCATGATCAAGCAACTTTGGTTCAGAGGTGCAATCTGATCTCTGACTGAAATCAGTGTCATCATGATCTGTAAGATCACCATTAGAAGGAGCATCAGACTCACTTGCATCATACCTTGCATCCTACAGGTCCTCATCAGTGTTAAGGTCGATATGAGTTGCCTGCAACAACCTAGAGTTGTGTGCAAACCTTTGATATTCGATGGCTAACAAATCTAATATTTTTTCACAACTTAGTAGGTCAATGTTCTATCCTACCCTCTCAACCACTTCTTCCTCTTCTTGACCTCCACCAGGACTGGATGCAATACCAAGCAGCAAATTAGGATATCCCAAGGTATCTATGAAAAGATTACCTTCATGAGGGTGGACCTCCACATCCTCACAGTCAAACCTGATATCCTCTAGGGTACTCCCTACATTAGCAACTTCATTTGTCTTCTCATGAAGACTTGTGTCAAGACTGCACTCATTTATGCACTTGAACTGCTTAACTGTCTCATCACATTGCCGATTACACCTCCCTTCTTCAAAGAGCCAGTCCAACTGATGTTCCTCTTTGGGTTCTTGGCATAGGAGACTGAACTTCTAATCTTTTGCTTGGGACACCACTTCTGCAAGTTGTTCAAACACAACTTCTTCATCATCTGATGAAGCATCATCAAAGGTATTAAGGAACAAAGTCCTAAGCTGATACCATGAACCAATGGAGTACACTGGTAAGCAAGAAAACCAATCATCAACCACACCTTCTAAAGTTCTTACAAAAAACTTCATGACCACATCCTCTTTTTCAATATGATAGTCTTCCATGAAATCAATGTAAAATTGCATATGTATTCATGCTTAATCTTCAATATCACCTCTAAACTTGGGTAAATGTTTATTAATTCCCCCAAGGGAAAAGATGTGGGTAACCCTAGATTCTATCAAAATCCAAAGGGTTGTATCTTTCATTATCATACGCCCTTTAATGAAGACAAGACTGTGCCTTAAGCATGGTATCATAGCTTGTAGAGGGAGCATCAGGACAGTAATGCATTTTGCAAATAAAACCTATCCATCTACACTATCCAGTTGCAATATTCAAATATCCCTTGATGATAGTGCTTGATCTCACCAAATAAGGGAACTCAAGTTTTTTCAATGTTCAAAAGCATGAAGAATACTTGGAAACGTTGCAACTCTGGAGCATTCTTCAAATCTTCAATAGGTTTACCTTGACAGAGTCGCCACCTCTTTGCAGAGGATAGAACTTCAAATGATATGAAGTTCACTTACATATAAGTCCTTCTCTGAGCTCGTTCCACCAGCAGAGCACCATAAATATTTCAAGCTGATTGCAACAAAACTTTCTCCAGGCTTGAGATTCTTCAAACTTTGAACATAACCAACATGGAATACAAAGATATGACTATTGCACATGATATGACTCATAAGGCCAGATTCAGTTTGCTCACCAGCGGAGTCACCATCTTGTTGGTGGTTTTTTCTTGTAACCAGGTTTGCCTCCTATTCTACCTATGGAGTAGCCATCTCCAATCAAGGGCAGCTTAGAGGACCTGGACCAACTAACAAGATCTAGTCAAAAACTAGGATCTTCTACACTTTAGGCTCTGTAGAACTAGGGCAGGTATACCCACACAATACCTCAAATAATACTAGACATTACTTTTTATAGCAGATGACTCCTGATGCCAAGTGTTGAGAACATCAAATAGGGCTAAATTCTTAGTTACAAAACACTTGAAGCAACAAGGAGGTAGGACAAGACATCAAGCAAAAGATATTCAATGATTTATATGAATTGTTTTCTGAGAGGGACAAGGCTGGAAGACAGACTAGTGCCTAATCCAGGGTCATGGAGTCACACACACAAATGGAAGACTTTCTGCAAATGGACCTCAACCAATGGATCTTATTTTTTTGATGCCTTGCATCAACTATCAATGCCTTACACTGATAATCCAGCTCTTGTTACCAGTCAAACTCTTCTTACCAAATCTAGCTTGCATACAAACAATCACTATCACCTGCTCAAAGGGTTTTAATTGCTCCCTTGAAGCAAACCTATCAAAAAATGATGCAGTCTCATGAAATATGAGAAGATGAACAAAGGCACCTTATGTATTCATTCAAATGATCAAAGAATACAAGCATGGAGACAATCTGATGGCATATGCATGAGATACAAGCATCTTCATGTATTCCTTGTACAAACTGATTACATTTACAGAGAAATTTAGACTTTATAGCTTACAGACTCAATATATGACACCAAACTAAAACCTAGCCTATCTCAGACCAATCCCATAACTTAGAAAGTGGAACTGAACACCAAACTTCAGAACCCCTACATCTGGCCATGAAATTCTCCTTTATAGGAACAGGAGAAGCAACAAGCAACCGACCAGATAAGATTACATGTCATCAAATGATAGGGAAAACCCTAAAACAGTTCACAGGCCAAGTCATCGGATCCACCAGCATATCTGAATATCATTGAATGCTCTGTCAGGTGGTTCAAGGAGAAAATCATGCAATCAGGTCAAATCAAGCAAGTACATGAATGGCAAGCCATGGCAGTCAGAACTAGGAGGGTACACTGACCATGCTGTCCAGGAAATCTGCGGGTGTGATCATCACAGATCCAGAGGCCACAAATGCAGAAGCCATCCATTTCAACCACCTCTCCTCATCAAAAAACCCAATGCCCTAGCTCTACAATTAATTCCATCCCTACTGCATCAACTTGCACCAACAATTGAGGCTTAGGACTGAAATGGAGTCACCATGTTGATCCCAAGTGATATCCTCATTGTCATCACTCTCAAGCCACAGGCCAAGTGACCAACCACATTGAATGCATTATTGTCTCAATCCAAGTTAGCCACAACTTCCAAAAAACCAATCGGCATGACACCGTGGAGTCGGGAAGACAACACGCTAAGAACCCAATGTTTCATCGAGCAAACATACCAATCGGCAAGACTGGGCACATTCGGCCAAACATCACAGCAACAACAATGCTACATTGGTGAGAGAAGGCACAATTGGAAGGAGATCATGTCGACACCCCAACAAGAAGCACCATTGACAAAAGAAATTGGTGTCAAGAAGACATCAGGGTGAAGAAAACATGCCATATCAAAAATTGATCACAGTCGGCAAGACGCTAACAAGTCGGTGAGACACCCTAGCAAAGTCCACATAGCATACCGTGTGCACCATAAAGTCAGGGAGAGATGGCCAAGTCGGCCAAACATCAAGGCAAAGTCACTACAGCTGAAGGGAGTCATACTGAAGTCAAAGGGGCCATCAAAGTTAGCAAGACCAACGGGGGTCGGGGAGACATCTCCCCGACATAACAAACACAGGCAGAAGAAGAGGGGTCTTGGGGAGACAAAGGAGAGGTCACCAGGATGTCACCCCGAGAACCAAAGGTCACACCAAAGGCAAGGCAGGGCTGGAGAAAGTGGAGAATGGGACACAAAAAGACACAAGTGGCAAGTGCACCGGCCAGGCAGGTCAAAGAACAAAAAGACAGGCAGAAAGGGAACCAAACTGAGGCGGAGACGAAACCAAGAAAGACAAGGAGTTGGAGCCAGAGTGGCAAACAAAAAAGAACGAAAGAGACAAGGACTGAAAACCATCCGGCTCCTACCTCCACAAAAGACCGCGAAGGTGGAGCTGGAACTAACACAAGACAGAGAAGCTGGGGGTTAGAGGAAAAATAGAAATAGGAACCTCGCAAAAAGTTCCAAGACAAATCCCCGACCCGGTTCTACCCCCGCCAAAAGAAAAAGGAAAACAAAGCGAGTGGAGCCGGGGTCGGAGCAAAACTTGAAACCATAAGAATGTTTCCATTCTGATCTCGCACCCGCCAAAGGAAACAAAACAAAAGACAAGTGAAGAGGTGGAGCCGAGGCTAGAATGGAACTCGAAAAAGAAACCAAAGGCAATATCCTGATTCAGATTCCATTCTGGTTCCGCCCCTGCTAGACAAAGAAAAACACAAGGCAAGGAAGAAAAGAAAGATCTAGCCATCCGAGACATGAACCATTGGCATGTTGAGCTAAACCCTGGTGGAAGCCCATTTACCCCATGTGCCAAAATGATAGAAAATTCCCAAGCTAAATATTTTGTTAGGAAAATCAAAGGCAAACAACTGGAAAATGAGAGACAACCAAAATAGGCACTAACACTATCTATGTTCTATATAGAAATTTTGAATATTACTTTCCTAGTAGGAAAGTACTTCACATCTTTAGGATCTAATGGTACACCACTGCTAAATAGCCTAGTAGATCAACTCTATTACATAAATTGATTCCTTATTTTTTCCCATAAGCAGATTTGATCGTATCAGCCCAAACTTTCGATAATTGATCTTTATGGTGCTTTCTCTATCAATTGAATTGATTTTTTTATCCATGGACTATCTATGCATTTACCCATTCATATTTGGGCTCCTATGAGGGATATTCTTTTGACTACAGCTGATAAAAAACCATTGTTTTGGACTGTGCATATGTAGAAAGCCTCTCTTTTTTTTTCTTTTCCATAGTTTTAAACGAATTCATTCTATAGTATAGATAGCCACATGTAATGATAGATCAAGGCCATATTATTAAGAGCTTGTGGTAAAGACGGGTTTTGTTCTAATGCCTAGAAATAATATTCCAAAGCCTTAGTATGTTCCCCATTACTCGTGTGGATAAGACCTATATTATACAGTATATAACTTCAGTCATAGGGGTCAATTTCTAGTTGCATGGCTTCATAATAATTTTGTAAAGCTTTCGCTTATTCCCCTTCGGATTGAGTTGACATTTGTTACAGTAGTTCATTCAATTGAAATGATCTCTGCTTCAAAACTATACATGAGAATTTCACCTCATACGGCTCCTCTTTTTTTACAGAATAAGGGGAATAATCCCTTTAATTGAAAAAATCGTAAGGAAATCCATTTATTATGCTATTGTACATTGGAAAATCATTTTGTTCATGGAATCATTCCCATAGGGGGAATTAAAAAAATTATCAAATTTATAATTGACTATGCCTAGATCTCAAAGAAATGATAATTTTATCGACAAGACTTTCACAATTGTAGCAGATATATTATTCCAAATAATCCCAATGGCTTTAGGGGAAAAAAAGGCATTTACTTATTATAGAGATGGTGTGATTTGATTTTTTTTCTTTTTGCTTTTTCTTGTTATCGTGGAATGGCAGGATATTTATTAAGTTAAGTTAAAGAAAACTTAAGCTTAGTGAAGGTGAGTTTTAGAAATAGAACAATTCTTTCTATTGTGTATCCCCGATTTATGCAGCCTTAGATGCTTTGATTTTCTGAGATTCTAGTAGCCAAATTGTGGTGTGCAGTATTGATCAGCCACAGACCCCCCGCTATTGGGTTGAGTCCTCCACAAAAGGTCAAAAATTCTGAATATTCTGACCAATTCAAGGTGAAAAATGGGGTCAATCCCTTAGCAAAACTAGGATAAAGTTGAGCTAAAAGCTCATGATTTAAAATAAATTCATGAGGAAGTGGTATCTCTTTAGGGTCCACTCCAACATCTAAGAGTTCATTAATAGGTAAAGAAACATGCATTTGGTGTCCTGCCCAAGATAGAGACCCAAGTCCTAGTAACCCTGCTAAATGGTTGTTTAACATGGATTCTACATCTTGGAACCAAGCCAATTTTGGAGCAGCTTTGTAATAATGGAACCAACCAGCAAAAAGCATTAACACTGCAAAGATCAATGCACCAATTTTAGTGTAGTAAAGTTGTAATTCACTGGTTATTCTGGATGCTCGCCAAATCTAGAAGAACCCAAAGGTGATTTGTATTCCTCAAAAATCTCCACCTACATCTCCATTCAAAATTTCTTGACCTACTATTGGCCAAACTACCTGAGCACTAGGTTTAATGTGAGTAGGATCGCCTAGCCATGCTTCATAATTAGAGAAACGAGTGCCGTGAAAGTACATCCCACTTAGCCAAATAAATATGATAGCTAATTGACCAAAATGAGCACTAAATACTTTGCGGGAGATCTCTTCCAAATCATTGGTATGGCTATCAAAATCATGAGCATCAACATGTAGGTTCCAGATCCAGGTGGTAGTATTAGGTCCCTTAGCTAGTGTCTTTAAGAAATGACCAGGTTTAGCCCATTTTTCAAAAGAGGTTTTAATAGGATCCCTCTCCACTATGATCTTTACTTCTGGTTCTGGTGAATGAATGATCATTGAGTTCTCCTCTTTCCAGACAAGACATGAGAAAAAACCTGCCGAAATTTTGAATGTAACCAAATATGAAGTGTACAACAATAACTATTTTATTTTGATCTAACCATAACCACAAAATGGAAGCTATAAATCAACCAAAAAATTGGTTTCAAAAACAACCCAGACAGAGAAACCCACAAAATCGTAGCCACAAAACCCATGCAAAATGATAGCCACACAACACAACCATAAACAAAACAATATTTCTTTTAACAAATAATATAGTCTTTTCTCAATAGCAACATATTGAAAATTGAAACAATATAGCCTTTTGAACAAAACCTTATAAAAAATGAGACAATATAGCTGGGTCTGTGCAGGATCATCATGGAAAAAATAGGCCCTTAAGTGGTAAAAAATTTAGAAAAATCAGTGTTAGGAAACTTGATTTAAAAATTTGAATAAGTTATCTATATTATTTCAAAAATATGTAAGAATAGAATCTGTATAAAATTGAATGTAGTTTCTAAAATACTAAGTTTATTTAAAAATAAATAAAATCTATTTGGTGAAATTTTGAAATTTCAATGCAGTAGTACTTAAATTTCAAGGAAAAAATAAGAAGTAGGTGTCTGTCTAACCACCCTAACCATAATAAAATGATAATATTTTTTTATAAGATTTTTTATATAAGTATAGGACTCATGTCTGGATGTGATGCATATTTTTTTGTAATTTTTTTCCAAGTAAATAATTAATTATGAATTTTTTATTACAAATTTTAAAAAATATAAAAAACTTGTATGTCTGACCACCTTAACTTGGTGAAAAATTCATGAAATTTAGTTTTTCTTGTTTTAAACCTATATTATGTGAAACATAGAATGTGACACATGTTTTGGATTCAAAAAGTGTGATACCGTTTGAAAGTTATAGATATTTTTCAATCAGCCTATCGATCAGAACTTTAGTCGTAATTCTAATAGAAAATAAATAATAATTATTTATTGAATTCAAATTAAAACATAATTTATGTTGGTGGAAAGTTGAGAATATCCTCTAAAAACCCTTTTCATTTCATCAATTTTGGGTAAAAAAAAGTCATTAGCCACATACCCTACAAATACCCATAATATTGCCACTTTTCGGCCCATCATGATCCTGTACATACCCAGCCAAAGCTAGACAATAACAATTGACAAAAAATTACATAACATCAACAATTTCATTCCATTGTAAACATAGCCACAAAATGCAAGCCATAAAGAGAAACCCACAAAAAATTCCTTTTTTCTCAATAAAACCTTATCGAAAATTGAAACAATATAGCCTTTTCAACAACACCTTCTCAAAAATGAAACAATATAGCTTAAGAAAGAGAACAATAATCAACAATTCCCAATGGAATCTAACACAAAGTGTATAACATTAACTATTTTATTTCGTTGTAACCATAACCATAAAACGGAAGTAATAAATCAAACAATATTGGTTTGAACACTGACCTAGACAAAGAAACCCACAAAACACAAAAAATCACAATTACGAACCCATAAAAAAATCATAGCCACAAAATGTGAACCTTAAGCCAAACAATATTCATTTTCACAAACAATATAGTCTTTTCACAACAACACCTTATCAAAATTTGAAAGAATCAATAGTACCTTATCACAAATAAAACAATATAGCCTACTACAAACTGCAAACCACAAATTAAACAATATGACAAATGATTTTTTTGATCTACACCTCTTCTCGCTTGCTTCAAACAAACCTCTTTCTGCTAGCTTTCTCCAGGTTGCCTTGTTTCTCCAAGCTTGCAAAAAACTGCATAACCCAAACAATTTTTTCCCATTGCAAATATAGCTAGAAAATGCAAACCATAAAGAGAACCCACAAAAATTCATAGTAGCAAACCCATGCAAAACCATAGACACAAAACACGAACCATAAATGAGATAATATTACATTTTTACAAACTATATAGTATTTTCTCAACAACGACTCCTATCAAAATTTGAAACAATTAACAACACCTTATCACAAATCAAACAATATAGCCTACTATAGACTGCGAAACAAAAATAAAACAATATCACAAATGTTTTTTTTGACATGCACCTATTCCTGCTAGCTTTTCTACACAAAAATGGGAAAAAAATTATCATAGGCGACACTTTTCTTTTTCTTTTGCAACCATCACCCCATGCAAAAAAACACAAAATAATCTCCAACCACCTTTGCAGAAGCTACACAAGGTTTGATTGATCTTGCACCCTCATAGAAGTTTACCCTTCTTGCTCATGGCTCTAATAATAGGTATAGCAACTGAACGACACCAAACAATGCCTTATCAAAAAATTCCTAGACATTTGTTATGTTCCCCATGACATTAAAAAATAGGTGTTATTATAACCATCACCAGTATATGCAAAACATACAACAATTAATGTTGATGCGAACCAGTGCTTAATTTCAATGGACTTCTCTATCCACATCGCGGAAAATATGCCACCCTATCCCCAAGGAAACTAACAACCACCTCTTCTACATTTTTCATGGCCATTGGAAGGCTAAAAAACTAGGAAGCTGAAAAAAATTCTGACCAAAGTTTTTTTAAACACAAATCCATCTGCTACCTTTTTTACAACCATTGGAAGACTAAGAAACTAGGGAGGCTGACAAAAATTCTGACCAATTTTCACACAAATATCCTATTAGCTAATTAATTATTAAGGTTATCACCTGATTACATAAGGAAAATTTTCATGATCTCTTGGAAGTCTAGACCCACCAATGTGTGGCCTTTTCGCACATGACCCTAGCTAACACATGAAAGCCCACTCCCCCTAACCATGTTCCAAGACCTTAGGGTAAAACACATACATCACCAATACAAGAGGCTCATACAAATGCATTCAATAAGATTCATCCACTTACATGAAGCTATGAATTCCAAATAATACACATAAATCGAAGTGCCAACATCATGAAATAAACAAGAGCCTCGATAATCATTCACAAGAGCAAGCATAATATTTCCCCTTTCTCAGCCATAAATAAGTAATCCTTTGCAGCAAGGCTTATCAACTTGTTGGAGCATAAAGCAACAATGAAACAACCAAAAACTAATCCATAAACAACTCTAAAGATCACAAGAGTATCAATCAATGCCTCTAGTACAAGGACAGAACTGAGAAAATTGACCTATACAAACCAAAATCATCAAAATACCTTAACAAAGTAGAGTAGCACTTTTGTTTAATAGATTAGCGCATCCACATATTCAGATAGCATTTATACCTAACAGTATAGTGCTTCCACTAAATTATTCAACACTTTTACTTAATGTTTTAGTGCTTACACAATACCATAGTGCCTTAGCTAAATAAAATAGTGCATCCACTAATAATAATAGTGCATTTGTTAAATAAAATAGTGCCTTCAATAACAATATTACCACTTCCATTGGATTAGTGCTTTTGCAGAAAAGACTCAGACAATGGAAGTAAAGTTTACAATTAAATTCTAAAAATCAATAAGACTATTAAATAACTCCAAAATCACACAAACAGGGATGCAATACAAAGTAAATCACATTATACAGGCCAACCAAACTCAGATTCACATTTGTAGTGATTTAAAGCTTCATAATAATTATTTTACTCTATTCATGCAATCAATATTTTCTCAGATATGGAGAGAACAATCTTTCCAGAAAACCAAATTGTAGAAAGAAGAGAGAATTCAACCAACCTGGATAATTGAAGTTATGGCAAAACAAAATCAAAGAAGAGAAAATCTAAAATCCAGCAAGTTATAGTCAAATCCAAATCCAAGCAAAGAAAATCCCCAAAGCACAGAAAAATAATTCCAGAGAGGCCAACCTGGCAAAATGCACAGGGGACCCAATAAATAGAAAAAGCATTTAAAACTATAGAATAATCAAGCCAATAGAAATATTCTAGAATGCTATATAATCTACCTACCATACCCAAATATAATATTTTATTTACCCAAGGCTTTTTAGCCAATAACCATAAAGGGTAGGTAGGCTATATAATATTTATTTACCTATTTAGTAGCAAAAAAACTATAAGAATATAATATTATAAAATCAAATGAATAAATAAACCAAAGCCCATCAATAAATAAATCAAGGGAAATTAAATAAATAAATGCCTCAAATAAATATAAAGCCACAATTAAATATAAAACCATAAATGATTAAAAAATAAATAAGTAACAAATAATCAATTAAACAATAAATCAATAAACCAAATAAATAAATAGATATAAAAGCATCATACAAATATAAACCAAATAATAATAAACCACTCAATAATATTTAATTAACCGAACTATATAATAAATTAATTTAACATTAATAAACTATATTAATCAAGCATTCATTAAATAAATAATCAAATACTCACAATGCCACAAGATGACCACAACTCTAGACACTAGCATGATGACTCGGCCTAAGACAACTGGTTAACAAGGATGAAAACGTAAGCCTAGAGTGTATAGAGGGAACTCATGCCATCTCCAACAACTTTCCATTGGGATAAAGACACACTTAGACCTATGAGACTAGGTGGAGTCGATGTCTAGTACCTATAATCCTGCAACCACCAATATCCACCATATAACATATATAATAATATCATAAATAATCAAGCAAGTGATAGAGAATTACAACGTCATAACATGCTCGTGACGAGTGGTATGGCATCTTCCTTATCATGAATACAGTAGTAAGACAACCACACACATCATATCACCATCTCATCCAATATAATCATGAAATAGGGTTAGTACATAGTATGATACTATAAAATCATTATCATCATCATAAAGTAGACTATGCTATATCAATATGGTCTATTAATGTGCAAAAAGCAAGATGAGTCAGGGTGGGGCACTACATTGTAGGTTACCTTGGTCTCGACAATATTTTTTTGACTTTCAAGGAATGAAAGATAATGGGGTTCTAATGTCAAATACAACTTGATGGATCAAACCATAATGTATAGATATGCATAATGCATTTTGGAAGTTGAAATTGGGGTAGGATTAAGTATAAACCTGGATAAAATAATAAAGGACACACCTAGAATTAAGGGCCCAAATAAGAGTATGATGATGTAATAAAGTGGAATAAGACCCATGCATAAGTTTGAATATTAATTTAAATTAATAAAGGTCCCACGATAATGCATAGAGGAATGGGAAATACTACCATAGGTGCTAGGAGAGTAAGAAATTGGACACACTAATGAAGGTGTATGTAATTTATGATGCTACAATTTGTATGCAAAATATTTAGAAAATAATTTCTTATTTGTATTTCCATATATTACCCTTTTTGTTAGTTCTAAATTTTTTTAACATAATTCTAATCTATCCCACATGATTAAGAAAAAATCTAGAATGGGTTCGAGAGAGGGTGTGAGTAGAAATGAATAAATATGCTACATTATGATGGTGGGATGAACAAACTATTTAAAAAAAATTAGTAGTTGTTATGGCCCAATAAAGGAAGGTCAATTTACTTAATTTTGATATAATTTTATATATGTTATGCAATTTTGACAGGAGTTTGGAAGCCTTGCAAGTCCCCCAATCTCCCCTTTTATATAATTTCCTAAAAAAGGGGGACTCTTGTATATTTTACTTTAATCCTTGTTATAGTTCTATAAAGTCTTATAGAATATTTATATCTTGTCACCTCATTTTTCTTAGCGTAGTCTCTCAGTGCAAAATGTAGTTTTCTTTGGTAAAATTCTATTACTAAGTGTGAAATTTGATTCATAAAAAGTTTTGAAAAATGCATTTATTCATTGTTGCATAGAATTGTAAGTTAATATTTATAAGATTATAAACATACACAAATTTTCAAGTATGGAAATATGTATATTGAATATAAGTAAAATTGTTATCATAAAATACTAGTTACGATTTTTGTTTAGATTTCAAAAGAATTGCACTTAAAATTGAAGTCTCTAAAATAACAATTCAAATATGTATTTTGAAACAAAATTATTTTTACTTTTAATTTAGATAACATAGTTTACCCTAAAAAATATAGTCTCCCAAATAATGGACAATAGGAAATGTAGGGTTTTCTTAGGAAAATGATGGGGCTAAGGATGATGAAGGTGATGTGGATGGTTGTGTTTCTCCATGGAATTTTCCATTCTGGGTTAGAATATTTTTGGGTTCTATGGTGGGGGTCTTCCTGTTCTCCATTTTTTTCTTTCTCTACTTACTGCTTTTGCCTCCTACTTAGGTTTCAGATTTGGTGTATTTGGGGTCATTGCAGTTTTAAGTAGTATCATCAGGATCTTAAGAGTTTTTCAAGCTTTGTTATTTTCTTGTTGTGGGTTTTGATGCCCTTTTTGTTGGTGAGTCGAGGTTTGGTTTCCTCTGTGGCTGAGTCTATTGTTGGGAACAAATAAATTGTGTCTATGTCTATTGCTATATGTGTGGTAGTGCTCCATGGGTCCATTTTTCATGGAGAATATTATTTCAACTACACTATGGTGAGGATTTTGGTTGTGGTTTCTCCTTGTCCCCTCTACCTTGCTTCATGCACTGGTGGTAAACTATTGGAGAACAACATATTATTGAGGGTTTATGCTTCTACTCCTATGTTTTCCCTCTTTGAGTTGGGGTCCCTAGATCTATTCCTTGAGATTGGTGGGTCTCTTGAGAGTGGTGGCTTTGTCTCCCCCACTATGAGACTGCCCTTTAGAACTCTTATCATGGTGGGTTTGAGGTATGCAAGTGATGTTTTCTCTACTCCCTTTGGTGACCCTATGGAGGTGAAACTTGTGAGTGTGTTGTTCTCGGAGGTAGATTTCCATGGGCGGAAGTGGGAGGGATTTGAATGTATGTTGAGGGTTGGTCACCTTACAGGCATATAACTAGAGAGTTCTCTATATCCTTTATGCCTACTCTAGTGGTGGAATCTAGTTTATGTTGGTAGATGATATCATTTTCATGGATCTTTGCATTTTCCTACTCCCCTCATCATTTGGTGTGCCATTTTGGGGTGATTCTCTTAGGGCCTCCTACTTGGAGCATGGGTTCAAGGTTTCTTCCTAGCTTAGGGTTATTGAAAGAGAACTCTGCCCTTGTATTCTTACCTTAAGATATTTTGGTCCCCAGTGACTCTGTTGAATGTAGGCCTATTGAAATGGCCCATTATGTGTTGTTTGTAGGTTTCTCTACCAAGCAAAGGTTTAGGGATGCCTTTCAAAACCCTCTAATTTTTTTTTGTGCTATTTCATTCAATGATTACCTTGCTTTTATGATAGTAGTGAATGGCTAGGTGCTTCTCTTATCACAAGGTTTTTGGGTGTCCCTATATTGGTGTGGTTTGTCTCCGTGTTTGAGCTCCAAGGTGGTCCTACTGGTAAAAGGTTCTGGAAAGCATTTCAAAATCTACTTGTTTATTATTCCCTTAAGTGCATCAACTCTAGTGCAAGGGGGATTTTTAAGAAGATAGGTTGGAGTTCCTTTTGAAACCCTTTATTCTAATTAGGTGATTTTGTGTGTTTAGGACTCTTGCTCCCACCAATTGTTTCTCCAATCAAAAGCCTCATTTCAAAAAAGTGATCTATCCTTCTTTTGTTTTGTGTTCCTAGTGGTCTCACTTCTTGTGACCTCCTTATTTTGTAATGGTTCATGCCTCATCCCGATTTACTCTAATCATAACATAGTTTCTCCTAGTAAATGTATGTTCATATTTAATTTCTCAATCATTACACACTTTTTATTTTATGTATATTAAATTGTAATCCATCTCTATTCATCCTATTATATGTCATTAAAGGCTATAAAATGATTCAATTTATAAATAATAGCTTTATGGATTAAGAAAATCTATGTGAAAGTGTAACATGAATATAATTTTACACTATATTGTAAAAAACTTGATTTTTTAAATGAAAGGAATACATATTTCTAAAATAACCATTATAAATATTATATGCATACATGTCTGTGTATGCACATGCACTTGCATACATGCACATACATATGTATATGATCATAATGAAAATGAATATATACTTTCATGTATATAAATAATTTTTTTTATTAAATATATCTTTATGACATGAATCCACCTTTATCATGGGTGTGACCCATCAAAAAAGATTAAAAATCTTATGGATGTAGCCTATGAGCTACAACTCATAGTGGAGAATCCCTATAATGGCTAGCATGTCCAATGAACACAATGATCCCTTTAGAAACACATTATAATTTCATGTTTTATTATTATAATGTATTATCAAAATAAAAAAAAATAATACATAAATTTGTTATGTATACCAAAACACTTTCTAAACCACATAAATATATAAAGACAAAAAAACCTTGAACAAAGAAAAGAAATTAATTCTTCAAAAAAAAATTCTTAATTCCAATTACGTTCTTCTTCTCCTTCAATAACTTTCACCTTATCATGTGACTCCTAGAAACAAACAAAAAATAATAATAGGAGAAAGGAAAATGAAAATAAAGGTGAGGTTAAAATTAAAAGGAGAAAGAAAATAATAATAAAAATATCTCAAATAGGAAGGAGGCTATAAACAATTAAACTCTCAATAGATTTTCTTGTTGTAGCTTTCTTTTCCTTCAACAAAACTTCCTTCCTTCATTTTGAAAAGTTAAACGAAGTGAAGACGAAGATGAAAAAACAAAGAATAAAGACAATGAACACAATAAACAAGAGATGACACAGATATTTTATCGTGGTTCACCATTAATGGCTACGTCCACACTATGAGTAGAGGAATATTTTTATTAGCAACAACCAAATACAAAAGATACAGCAACAAATATAAATAAGTACTAGAGAAGCTAAAGAGTCGATAATTGGCAGGAAACACACAATGTCCATTGGGCTTCAACGCTTAACAAATCTCCCACTTGAAGTCCAACGGATGTTGCAACTTGCCAACCATTCCCCTGCTCTAAAATTCACTATTACTTCTTCTTAACCAAACCAAGAGAAGTCCTAGCACATTCGAACTTCTCTTTGCCAACAACTTTGGTGAAAATATCCGCCAGATTGACCTTTGTGTCAATTTTTACAACTTTTAACTTGCCCTCTTCAACCACTTGATGAATGTAATGAGCATGAAGGTCAATGTGTTTGGAACACCGATGAGATGAATGATTGTGAGCCATAAAAATAGCACTACGGCTATCACAAAACAGAACATACTCCCGTTGTTGACGTCTCAAATCACGAAACAATAGCTATAACCAAATCATCTCCCTAGCACCTTCAAAAAGAGCCAAATACTTAGCTTCAGCAGATGAAAGAGCAACAAAATGTTGTAGCCTTGAGACCCAACTAATGGCGGCACCAGCAAATAAGAAAGCATAGCCAGTGGTTGACCTTCATTTATCTAAATCTTTGCCAAGATTAGAATTAGTGAGACCTTGTAGCTGGACATTATTTCCACCAAAACACAAAGCATAATCAACAATACCTTTAAGATACCTTAAAATCCATTTGACTGCTTCCCAATGAGACTTTCTAGGATTGCTCATGAATCTACTCACAACTCCAACTACATGAGCAATGTCGGGATGAGTGGAAAACATGGCATACATAATACTGCCAACTATAGATCTATAAGGAATGCCTTCCATAAACTTTTTATCCTCTTGTGTTTTCAGACACAAATCAGAAGATAAATGAAAATGAGTAGCAAGGGGAATAGAAACAACTTTTGCATCAGCCATACCAAATTTGTCTACAACTTTGTCAATGTATGTCTGCTGTGATAACATGAGTTCTTTCTTACGTCTATCTCTAGTAATCATCATTCCAAGAATCTTCTTGGTTGTGCCTAAGTCTTTTATAGCAAACCGTGTAGCTAATTGGGCCTTCAACTCATAAACAATCCTCTTACTAGTCTTGGCTACCAACATGTCATCTATGTAGAGAAAGAGAATAACAAATTCACCAGTAGAAAGTTGCTTGTAATAAACACATGGATCCAATTCACACTTGACAAACTTGTGCTCAATCATGAAGCAATCAAACTTAATATACCACTATCGCGGGGCTTGCTTGAGCCCATACCAACTGTGCTTCAGCCTGCAATAAAGATGTTCATGTCCTTGGTGTTTAAAACCTTCCGGCTGCTCCATGTACAACTCTTCATCAACATCACCATGTAGAAAAGTTGTCTTGATGTCCAACTGGTCAAGTTCAAGATCCCAAACTACAACCAAACCCAAAACTACCTGTATTGTGTTCATTCTCACAACTGGAGATAAAATCTCATTAAAATCAATGCCTTTCTATTGAGCATACCCTTTGAAAACCAACCTAGCATGATAACATTTCTTGCCTACATCCTCTTCTTTCAACTTATACACCCAACAATTTTTCAAGGGTCTACAATTAGGCGGAAGCAACACTAAATACCAAGTGTTATTAGCCTATAATGAACTCATTTCATCTTGCATTACTTCATGCCATTTAGTAGAATTAACTATCTGGCAAGCCTCTTTGTAAGTAGCTGGTTTAGGTTGATCAGAAACCAAAAATTCTAGCTTTGGCTCTTTTGAATACAACAATTCATAATAAAAAAACTTTAAAGGATGTCTCCTCTCCTGGGTAGACCGTCGTAACTGAGGACCTTGTTCTTGCATATTTATATCTAAATTAAGTTTCTATAATTGATTTTGGGGGTCATTTATATCATACTGCAAATGCCCCTATTCTAGGAAACTACCTCTAATAACTATGGCATCACCTCTCACTGAACCCATATCAACATGTGTTGGCTACACACTGGTGATTGAAAACTATGAATTAATAGAATGGTTGGAAGCATCAACCAAAGGGACTGAAGGATCAAACAAGGATTGTGAAATGCCAATAGGGGGCTACGCTGGAAGCAACACATGTGGAGACTGTTCATGCATGGAAAATAGGGGAGAGGGGGCAACATAGGGACCAATCTACCTTAAAGAAGACTACAACGAACATGGTAGAGGCTGCATGTCAAGTCCAGAAGGCTGAGATGGAGATTGAAGGAAATGTGTGCCAGGGGAAGAGTTGGATGACAGCGGACCTTTCCCTGTACATTCAATGCCCTACAGATTGTGACTAAAACTGCCATGCACACTTGTAATGTGACCCAAAACTTGCACGGGTTGATCTAGAGGCACAAAAAAATTGCTAGCCACGGGTATTCCCTTATCCAAACTAGATGAAAAAGAATCATGGCCATGATTGTTCACTTTAGAGGAAGACAACAAGCCATTTGAACCCAAAGGATCGCCAAAGTGTGGAGCCTGACCAGTGTCAAGCAAAGCGGTATCATAATGTAATTCCCTTTGCCATGGGAAAAGAGCAGTATCCGCTAACTGTGGAGAGGAAGAATCCAAAGATATAGAAGATTGTATGGAGTGCTCACCCCCCAAGGACACAGAGGTAGAAGAAACAGGGGGTGTTAAAACAGAGGTGGGTGAATTATTTATTCCACCTACATTACCTACCGGTGAATTTCCTGGAAAAGAATGATCATTTTTAAAAACTGAGAGAGGTACATATTCCTTAGAAACTACTACCTCTGTTTGCAAAGCTGGAAAAACATGCTCATTAAAAACCACATCCCTACTGTGAATAATCTTATTGGCGACAAGATCCCACAACCGAAATCCATACTGATCTTCGCCATACCCAAGAAAGATGCACTTCTGAGATTTGGGGTCCAATTTGGATCTTTTCTCCTTAGGAATAAGAGCAAATGCTTCACATCCAAATACCTGAAGATGTGAATAGGAGATCCGCTTTCCAAACCACTCCTCCTCTGGAAGACCAAAATCTAATTGAGATGATGGGCTTTGATTAATTAAATAAACTGTTGTGTTGCAAGCTTCAACCCATAACTCTTTTCCCAATCCGGCATTGGAAAGCATACAATGTGCTTTCTCCAAAATTGTCATATTTAACCTCTCTGTAGCACCATTTTCTTGAGGTGTAAAAGGAACAATTTTGGTCCTTTGAATACCATTGTCAACACAAAAATTATCAAATTCTAGTGAGCAAAATTCACCATCGTTATCCGTTTGCAAACATTTGATGTTATGCCCACTTTGATTTTCAACCAAAGCTTTAAAATTTTTGAATTTGCTAAAAACTTCAGATTTCCTATTAATCATAAAAATCCAAACTTTCCTAGTGCAGTCATCAAGGAAAGTTACAAAATAGTTTTCCCCACCAAGAGAAGTTACCTTAGTTGGTCCAAAAACATCCAAGTAGACAAGCTCCAAAGGTGAAGTACGCTTTTCACGTCCTTTCTTCAAGAAGCTGACCCTCTTTTGTTTGCCATAAAGACAATGCTGGTAAAATTCCAAATCCAATGATTTCAAACTCAGTAATTGATCTCTTTTAACCAGCACTTCAAGGCCTTTCTTACTCATGTGTCCAAGACGTTGGTGCCAAAGAACAGTCTCACTGTCCGTCAGTGCCATAGCAACTCCCACTTGAGAACCATTCTCAAAAGCATATAAGCTGCCCACTCTATCTCCTTTGGCAATCTGTAGGGCACCCTTATTAACTTTCCATGAATCTGGAAAGAAAAAAGTATTGCAGCCTTGTGAAAAAAGTTGGCTTATAGAAATCAAGTTCTTCTTGAGTTTTGGAATATGTCTAACATCTTGCAAAAGCCATGTGGTACCATTCTTGGATTGTAAGAGAATATCCCCTTTACCAATGATCTCTAAAGATTTGTTATCCCCCAAATAAACATTCCCAAACTGTCCTGCTTGATAATTAGAGAAGGCATTTGTACAAGAGGTAGCATGAAAAGATGCTCTCGAATCTAAAACCCACAAGTCTGAAGTGACTTCGCTTACGGAGAAAACCAAAACACTATCATTGTGTTCATAAACAACATTAACCTTGCTGTCTTTAACCTTTTCTTGTGCCTTCTTATAGGAATAACAATCTTTTTTAGTGTGATCAGGCTTACCACAAAACTAGCAATCGCTAATTCTACCTCTGGATTTTGATCTTTTTGTAGATTTTGCTCTTCTCCTATAATTGTCTTTGCCTCTATGACAAGGCCTTCCTCTACTAACAGCAGTTAGGGCTTTGCTTGAAGAGGTCTCTTGGTTCTTCCTTCACATATCCTCGTTGAGGAGAGTAGTGGCAACATCATCAAACTTCAATTTATTTTTCGCAGCCACAGAAGTACTCATAGCCATAACAACTCCCTCCCAACTATTAGGTAGCGAACACAACAATAAAATTGCTTTAATTTCATCATCCAGGTTGATTCCCACTAAAACTAATTAAGTAACCAGCATATTGAAATCATTAAGGTGGTTGGAGACAATTCCACCTTCTTTCATTTGCAGGTTATACAACTTTTTCATAATAAAAAATTTATTAGATGTTGAAGCCATCTCGTACATCGAAGAAAATTTATCCCACAATTCCTTCAAGTTTTTTTCTGTTGAAACATTAAATAGTACATTACTGGATAGCAAGAGGAAAATTGTAGCCTTTGCCTTCTTGTCCAACTTCTCCCACTTTTCATCTGTCATTGAATTTGGCTTCTTCACTTTCCCATCAAGAGTGAGTGAGAGGTCTTGCTTTATCAGCAATGACTCTATTTGCACCTTCCACAAACCGAAATTCTGACCTGAGAATTTCTCTATCTTCACTTCCTCCATAATTCAGGAAATTCATCACCAATTTCCCAACCAACTAGAGTTAGCAATTGGCGGGAAACACATAATGTTCGTTGGGCTTCAGCACTTAACACATTTGACTTACAACAAAAATAAAAGAAAGAGAGTGGAAAAATGAAATACAAAAGATTAGATTTTTTGTGTTTTTAAGAATATTTGTAGAGTTCTTTCAAAGATTTTTCATTTTTAAGGTAGAGAATGAACCAATAAAAATAAATAAAAATAAATTGTTGTGTTTACAAGAAACCCCTTAGAGTTCTCTAAAGGACTCCATTTGAATGTTTAGGATTTTAAAAAATAATCATATATATTAAATGAGGAGCTTTGATTTAAAGAACAATTGAAATGTTGATATTATTCACATGATGTGTGGATTAAAAGTGTATAAAGTATTTTTAATGAAAGAAAATAAAAATGAAGTGTGATATCATTTCCAAGATATGTGAATTAAACAAATTTAACTTTAGCAAGGTTGTTTAATGTACATGATTCACCAAGTTGAAAATTTAAATTTGTATTTTTTATTATATGACACACTTTTTCTTGTATTTGTTTTGGGAAAGTAAATCTAAATATATTTGAAGAATTCTATATTATTCTAGTTATTAATATATGATGGTTTATTTATTTATTATTATTTCATCTCTTTTGTTTACATAAAATTATGTAAGTTTTGTCATAGAATTTTTTTCATCTATTTTATAATGTCACTAAACAATTATAAAATATTGATTAACAAGTAGAATATAAGTTGATTCTAGATCATATTAAAGACTTCCACACTAACTTGAAGTTACTAATATTATAGACCTTTAATATACACATATGCCTTTTAATTCAA
>VDFB02256132.1:136985978-137019924 GCA_007258455.2 Sequoia sempervirens | reverse complement strand
GTTGAGGAAGAGGAAGAATCCGAAGATAATCATATCAGCCTATTAGGCAATTTTCAGGAATTCATCAAGCAGTGTGTTGAAAAACAAATTCATCTAGGCAGAAGGACAAGTTTTAAGGAATTACTCTTACCCAATTGGTGTAGAGTTCATAATGCTTCCCATTCGGAATTGGAGTGTTGTTTATGCCAGACAGCAGTAGAACAAGTATAGAAGTGCCTAAATCCAACCCAAGCTGTTAAGGGAGATGTACAAAACCCTCTGGAAGGAAATCAAGGAAAGGAACCTATGCTGTCTGAGGAATTATCTAGCACTGATAAGCTGAAGGCTATGATAAAGAAGACTACCACTGTTGAATGCTGGACTCTCAAATTTGATGGATCCAAATCCAAGCATGGAGCTAGAGCAGGGTTCAAATTCATCAGCCCAAAAGGTAAAAATTTCTTTGCGGCCCATAGACTCCAATTTCACTATACTAACAATGTAGCAGAGTATGAAGCATTAATTCATGGACTTCTCATGGTGCTTAAGAAAAAAGTTAAGATTCTGCAAGTTTTTGGTGATTCTGAGTTAGTAATTAAGAAAGTAAAGAAATAATATTCATGCCACGATAGGAGAATGACTAATTACAAGTATAGAGTGTGTGACCTCATTGAGGGATTTGATGCTTTCAATATCCAACTGATACCACGGCAGTAAAATCAAACTACAGACTCTCTGGTTTAGGCAAAAAGTACCCTGCAACCTTTATCTTTATCAGGATTGAAAAAATTCATTGTAGAATTGACTCTTGTGCCATCAGTCCCAAACAATGTTACTAACTTTCAGGTGTTTGAAGATGACAAACACATTCTGGATTTTATCAAAAATACAGACATTTTTGCTTCCCAAATCATCGATGAAGCAGAACCTCAGGAAACAGAACTAGATTTAGAAGGTGTGATGAATCTGAATTCTAATACTATTCCAAAGGGGAATGGTACAATTGGAATAAATTTTTGATATAGATAAGATCAGAGATCAGGAACAAGAGTCAAAGAAAGAGTCAATCAATGGATAGTGCGACACTCACAATTTGGGAACTGAGGAAAATGCTAAGAACATTTTCATTAGTAAAGTGTGCACTCTAGAAGAAAGAAAAGGGATAATTGAGGCCCTGCATAGTTTTCCAGCTATAGTATCCTGGAGTTATGAGGATTTGAAAAATTATGATACATCAATCATAACTCATACTATACCCCTGAAACCAGGTGCTAAACCTTTCAGGCAGAAATAGAGACTTATCAACACATTACTGGAACCACTTATATAGAAAGAAGTCCAGAAATTATTGTCTGCCAGAATTATATTTCCTGTCAGGCATTCAACATGGGTAGCAAACCTGGTTTCTGTAAGGAAAAAGAATGGAGAAATTAGGCTCTGTGTTGATTTTAGGAATTTAAACAGATCGTCAGAGAAGGAAAATTATCTAGTTCCTTCGTTGGATGAAGTGCTTCAAGTGGTTAATGGATCTCAGATGATGTCCTTTCTGGACGGTTATTCAGGGTACAATCAAGTAATGGTTCAGTATGAAGACAGACACAAGACTGCTTTTACAACCAAATGGGGTACCTTTGCCTACAGGAGAATTCCTTTCAGACTCATTAATGTAGGGGCTACATTTCAAAGGGCTATGGATATTGCCTTTAAATATATCATAGGAAAATGCATCATTATTTACATGGATGACCTGACTGTTTTTAAAAAAAATAGAGGGGATCACATCTCAGATTTGCGCAAAGTGTTTCAAAGGTGCAAAGAATTTGGCATATCCTTGAATCCTAAAAAGTTTATTTTTAGAGTAACAGAGGGAAAGCTACTAGGAAATGTGATATCAGAGAAGGGAATCACTATTGATCTAGAAAGAGTGGAAGCTATACTGAAGATTCAACCACCTGCTAGCAAAAAGGAGATGAAGTTCTTTGGAAAGATCAACTTCATCTGAAAATTCATCACTGGATTTGCTGAAATTGTTAAACCGCTAAATGCAATGCTGAAACAAGATGCTAAGATCGAATGGACTACAGAAGCAAAGGAGGCATTTGTAGAAATCAAAAGAGCCATTGTTGATGCTCTAGTATTAGTAAGCCTTAATTACAATAAACCCTTTTACATCTATTCATTTGTTTCGGACCATTCATGTGTGGGAATGCTAACTCAAAAGTTCAATGAGGGAAATGAGCATCCTATTGCTTTTATGAGTGCACCATTAAAAGATGTTGAGTTGAAATATCCAAGTGTGGAAAAAAAGGCGTATGCCTTGGTCAGAGCAGTAAAGAAATTCAGACATTATATCCTCAGGAATAAGATTTATGCAGTTGTCCCAGATCCTGCAGTCAAGTTTCTTTTGATGCAAAATGAATTAGGTGAGCATAGAGCTAAATGGGTGACAATGCTACAAGAGTATGATATTGAGATCTAGCCCATGAAGCTGGTAAGAGGGCAAGGACTCACTCAGACTATGGCTGAAATAAGTCTTGAACTGATTGTTCAGAATTATAACATAGAGGAGGTTTCCCCTGATGGTTGGTATGATGACATAGTTTATTATTTGCTGAACCAACGATCCCCAGGGCATCTTAATGCAGTTTAGAGATGAGCATTGCAGTTAAAGAGTGATGGCTTCATATTGAAGGGATCTGTTCTGTACAAGAAAAATTATCAGGGCATTTATTTAAGGTGTCTCGGGAAATAGGAAGCTAAAAGAGTGATGAATGAATTTCATGAAAAATATGGCACTGGCCATGGTTCTGCAATAGCCACAACAAATTAAATTCTGAGGGTAGGATATTACTGGCCCACACTGTTCAAGGACGTTCACCATCATGTATGAACTTGTCACACCTGCTAGACTACAGCAGCAAAGGAAAAGGTATGCAATACTTCCACTCCAATCGGTTACTGAGGTAAGGCCTTTTGCTCAGTAGGGTATGGATTTCATAGGCCCTATCAACCCACCATCCTCTACGGGACACAGGTACATTCTAACCATTACTGATTATTTCACAAGATGGACTGAGGCATTTTCTTGTAGGAAATGTACATCTGAGGTAGTGATTGATTTCTTAGAGTCTGTTATTCTTAATCAATTTGGATGTCCTATTATTGTTGTCTGTGATAATGGTCCTATTTTTGCATCTTTAAAATTTTTAAATTGGGATTTTGATCATGGCATTATTGTGAAGTTTGCGTCTAACTATTATCCTCAGGGTAATGGCCTAGCCAAATCCTCTAATAAAAATTTATTGACTATCATCTGCAAGCTGTTAGAAAGGAATCCAAAAGACTGGCACACCCAGCTTCAGTTTTCCCTTTGGGAAGATCGTTCAAGACTTAAGTCATCCATTGGAACATCCCCTTACCACTTAGTGTATGGTCTGGAGCTCGTATTCCGTATTCAACTCAAGATCCCAACTTTGCGGTTTATTAATGAGTTTTGTGACAAAGGGGACAGAAGGGAGGTTAGGTTGACAAAACTACTGCACCTTGAGGAGAAACGAGATAATGCCCTTGAGAATTTCACCAAACATCAGGGGGTAGTTAAGAGGTGGTTCGACAGAAGGGAAAAAAGCAAAGCCTTTAGGATTTCTGACCTGGTCCTATACTGGGATAAACCTCACAATCAAAAAGGGAACCATGGGAAGTTCGATAAACTGTGGCTTGGCCCGTATTAGATTGCTGAAATACTTAGAGACAATGCCTTCCGTTTGAGGACTCTCATGGGAGATGATATTTTACTACCTATCAATGGGCAGTATTTGAAACATTATTTCCAGTCCTGAGCTGTTTTCAGCTCTCTACTTTGTATATAGTTAGCTTAGGTTGCTTTGTTTGTTTTGTTGGTTAGAGTAGGTTTTCTTTTTGGTTTGCTTATTCTGCTTTGGTTAGAATAGGTTTGCTTTGGTTTGTTTGTTTTGGTCTGCGTTGCTCTTGCTCTTGTTTCCTTCTCTTTTGGGGATCCCTGCGTGCATTTGTATGACAGTGGTGACCAAGTGGGTCTGATGTTCTTAGTATTTCTCTTACAAACTCTAATCATCCTTCTAGCACATCGTGGTACAAATTCTCTACCCACCATCACTTATCCTTATGTTGAGGCAAAGGGTTTCTAGTCGGTTTGAACGGGAATATATTAGGGTCTCATACTTTCAATTATTAAAGATACCTAAAGTTGCAGAAGGTCCTTATAAGGATTGAACAGGTGAAAAAATTATTTTCTTCTTTAGTGCCACTGTGGTTCTCATCCCTGAGTGTGAACTTCATTGTTCACAGGTTGAAGTAGAAGTAGTAAAAAGATAAGTAGTATAAAAAAAAAGGGCGATATACATATTGAAATTAAAAGGGTTTAAATTCAAATCATCAGGGGAATCTGAATATCTCTACCGGGGCTATGGACATTTGGCTGGCAGTAGAGCTATGTTCAAGAGGATCACAACGATAACCTCGTCAGGGCTATGGACGCCTGACTAGCAGTGAGGCTCTATCCAGGTTACTTTTAGAGTATAAATCTTTACGTAGCTTGTTCATACCAAGTTTGATTCCTGTTGCAACTAAGGGAGGGTAATGAATGCATATGCACACACTTTGACCCTAGTATAGGAAAGTTTGAATGACTAGGGGCTTCTTCGTTTTAACATGGAGGTGGTGGCAGGATATGTGAGTTGAAACCGAAGATTCTGGGTTTTTGATTCCAATCTGTCATTGAAATGCTCAAGAGCATTTTCCCAGCAAAGTCGCCATTTGTTGTGTAGTCTCACACACACGCCCCACTTGGAGTGGGGACCCTCTTTCGGGATGTCTTTTAACCTTTGGTTTTATTGGATTTGTCTTTTTGAGGTCTTGAGATGTTGGTTTTACTGACTTTGGTCTTGTCCTAAGGCTTGAATTGGTTAAAGTTGGGTTTTAGTGAAAATCCAGGTTTTGACCTGAATCTAGGATTTTCCAGCTCCGGTGGATTTTCCTGGGCTCTGGTTCATTGTCCATTAATTGCTAAATTTTCCAAATCTGAGTTTTTGCTTGACTCTGGTATTTTCCAGTTCTGGCGGATTTTCCCAAACTGTGTCGAAATCCCAAACTACATTTAAATCCCAATTTCTGCCATATCCATAGAATTTGTGTTCATTCGGATTTTCCGTGTGTCTTGGTTTTTTCTAAAATTTCGTCCTCGGCTCAGGTTTTCAGATTTTTCTAACATGTCTTGTCATTCATTAATGCTCGAAGTACCTTTGCTCAAATGTGAATATGGAGGGATTTACAGTCTTTTAGGCATCATTTTGACTTCAATATTCACTTGTTTTTTGCTTTGGTGTCTGAGTGCATTCTTCATTCGAGTTTTGAGCATTGATCTTGAGTTGCTTGCATGTGGATTATTTGGGTGCTGGTGTCAGGATTTTCATTACTAGGGCACACTTGTTTTGCAGTCGCCTCTTCGAGCTCGAGCCTCATTCACATTGATCCATGGTAAGTTGCGGCTAGCCTCTTCCTCTGTTTGTGTGATAATTGAATCTTTCTAAGTCGATTGGTAGCCATTTTTGGGTTGGGCTTTGCTTGGATTATGGCTTTGTATTTATAAAGCTAGGGTTTGACCCATCTTTTCATGAAACTTCATCACCTGTACCATGTGTGCTCGTGTTTATCCATTAAATGGTGGGTGTGTCATTGTGGATGGTGTTCTGGGTTAGATTTTTTCCCTCTAAGAGCGTAATTTATTGTCTTGTGCGAGGTTAGGGTTTTTGGTGCTCTGCCCAGGTTAATGAATTTGTTATGGCTTTTATATCTTGTGCCTAGATTAAACTAGTCCCTGCCTTGTGAAGACTCATAATGCTTTAGATTCATCTTTAGGGATAGTATTCCAAACCTCGAGCTTACCCTGGTTTTCATGGCAAAGGGTTTGTTCGTCAAAATTAGGGCATCATTGTTTCGCTATGAGGATTAGTCATTTGAAGGCTTTGGAAATCTGAACTTGTGTGCATTTGGGGTCTTGCTTATTGGTGTTGATTTTGAGATCATTTGAATCCCAGTTAGCAATGTTTTGTATGATCATGGTTCACGTGTTAACATTCATCGGGTTTTCGGGGTGTCCGCGGAATTCCTGTGCACATGGAATTTCCTAGTTTCCGCCAATTCCGCAGGGTATAGCGAATTTCAGAGTATTTGAACTATCTACAGAAATCTGTCCTATCCGGACTTTTCCGGTTTTCTTGTCTGGTTTCATTTCTTTCGATTTCCTGAAGATAGGATTAATGGAGTAAATGCTAAATGCTGATTTCTTGTTGCTGATGGACGAATTTCATGATAATCTTATAACCCTTTGCCCAAACTAACGATTTATTTGGCGAATGGTGTTTTGGTAGCAAGAATCCGTCTGGGTCAGATTTTTCTTAATTCCACCTAGACCGGATTTTCCCGGCTTACCTTGTTTTCCTGGATTGTTTTATTTTTCTGTATTTTCAAACATTGATGATTTGTGATGGTTCTTAACTGCTTTATATGATTCTATGCTAACCTTTGGATTGGAATATGTATGGCAATTGGATACTCATGACAATCCTTTGTGAATGCAGGCTGAATCAAGCAAGGCTGCAGTAGGAAAATCTAAAGGTGACACGGAGGGGTCCTCCATTTCAGAGGCAAAAAGATTAAAGTTAGATACCAAAAGTCAGCTGCTAGAAAGTAAGATATATTCGGTGTGGTCTAAGGTCTCGGACACCAATGTTGGAGCATGGCGATATGAGGAATTAAAAGAGAGAACAACTCAGAAGGATCTGTCGGTCCTGAGATAGGGAATGATGAAGTCCGAACTAGTTCATGTGGCAGAGTTCCCTCCTGCAATCCAATGCTATGAATTAATATTGGAGTGTGCCTGGCAGTATGACTTTGACACACAAAGGGTTGTCAGTACTGAAGGGAGAGTTTTAGCAAATTTTAATCCTATTTCTATCGCCCAAGCCTTTGACATGCCAGATTTTCCTTCTGTGTGTGTCCTGAACATGGACTTGGCCAAAACATATTATGAGAATGAGCCCACCAAAGCTCAGCAATTGATTAATTCTTGGTTGGAGAGGTCAAAGTCAGACTACTCCAAACTGCCCAAGCAATTGCATAGGGTTAAATTCAGATCAAATATTTATGATGTGATCACATTTTTGAGTAGAGTGGCAGGTTTGAAAAGTGCTAGAGTGTTGGAAAGTTGGATGGTCCATGTGATCAATAAAATTGAACAGGGAACTAATTACCATTGGGTAGGACTTATTAGCACTATGATTGATAAGTAGCTGAGGGATGTCTTAGAAACCAAGAAGTTCACCATGTCTTCTTATGTGATGTATGTGTTGGCTAGATTCTACCCATACAGGGGTTTGAATCTATAGGGAACATTTGGATAGGATGTAATTTATAATATTTACCCAGAATTACATCTAGGACACAGGGATTATAGAAGATCCAATGATGCATTCACAATGCATATCACTAGGATGCTTCAAAATGCGGAGCATGTGAGATTGTCAGATGGAGCGAAGGAGTTGATAAAGAAATATGGAGCCTGGTTCATTCAGTTTCCCACCTTCTCTTACATTAAAATTGACGAATGCCCGGCTGCTCCATATAGGTTACCTAGGTACCCTATTGATCATATTGTGTTACTGGAAGTTGGGAGACAAATATGTGAATTTGATGCCATTGTCAAAAAGGCAAAGCATAAAGTAGGTTTCAGTGGAGATTTCCCTCTTGGAATTGGTGTAGCAGAGGTATGCCCTTCAATTCAATCAGCACATGCAACTAGGGATGAATTGGCAGCTCATGGTTTCTCCTTCCATTCCAAGAGGACAAACTTTGATATCACAGGGGAAGCGCAGAAAAAGGCCACCAAAGAATACCGCCACAAGGATGACCTAGAAGAATATTGGGCCAATATCAAAGATGTTTTTGAGGCAAGGAAGAAAAGGTATTCTAGGCTTCCTGTTGATGTGATTAGGCAATACAATGTCAAGTTAATCCCCAACCAACTAGAAGATGATGGAAACCTCATGCAAGATCATGCATACGAGTCTATTAAGGATAGATCAATTGGGGAGATAAAATGGAACGACAATGAGGTAATTGAGTTGGAAGATCTGATGGAACCGGTCATGAAATTTACTACTTCATGGTTAAAACATAAGGTTTGGGAGTTGGAAAGTGAGAAGGTACCCTGTACCTTTAATTTAATGGGGAATCTCAATCCTATGTCCACTTCAGAAGAATCTAGGGAAGATGACCCCAAAGGGAAAACTAAAGGAAGCTCACCATTTAAAATCAAAAGCAGAGGCCCTAAAGAAAGTGAGCCAGAATTGAAAAGAAAACCAAAAGGGAAGAAAAGAAGTCGAACTTTAAAAATACGCAGGTCTTTTGAAGAAGAGGAATTTGAAAAGGCAGAGGAAGAGGATGCTCCTCTGTAGCCAAAGAGGACAAGAACAACTGGGGTTTCAAAGAGAAAAGGTCAAGAGGATTCCAAGGATGAGACTCCTATTGTTGATGTGGAGAGTTCAGGGGAAAAGGATAAGGTCTATTCAAGGAGATCAAGGACTCCATCCCCTAAGGAGCCTATGCAGAAGGTGGATCCTCACCCAAAGACACCTGCTGTGGAGCAACCTATGGCTACTTCCCCTTCACCAAGTATACCAGAATAGGAAATAGCCCATCAAGAACCAGAAACTAGTGGAGAAACAGAGCCATTCAAGGAAGGAGAACTCTTTGGTGCAGCAGCTGAGCTTGAGGTTGAAGAGGTAGAAAAGCACCCTTCTCCACTGGTACAATATGAAGATTCTCTGGCAAGTAGCAAAGGCAATGGATCACCTGAAAAGGAGAGTATCCCTGTTAGAAACCCATCGTCGGTGCAAGAAGAGGAGGTTGAAGTGGGTGATCAAGGTGAGCAGCTCCCTGAAAAGGAAAAGGATAAAACAACAGAACAACATGAAGAGGAAAAAATAGAAGAAATCCGGGTAGATCTTGCTGTCCCAGATTGGTTAGAAATGGATATAACCAGAAAGAAACAAGTTGTTATTGAGGACACCCCTCTAGATTGGGATGAGATGTTGTCCAAGATTGGAAAAGGTAAGAAGAAGAAGGTGGCTAAAGTTGTTTCAAGGATTTAAAGAGATGAAGCAAGTAATAGGATCATTGACATTGACACCCCTGCTGTGGACACAACTAAAGAAGAGGTCACTAGTAAGGATTACAATGTGCAGAATTTTAACCTTGGACCAACATCTATGGAACAAGATATTGAAGAGTATGAAGGGTCCAGTGCAGTGATAATTGGGAGGCTAAGGAAAGAGACTCAATCAAAACATGAGCTTAGGAAGGAAAATGAAAGGCTTAAGAAGTGCTTAGAGGATGTAATGAAGCCTCTGCAATCTCTCCACCCTTCTTCCTCTGCTACTCCTGGTATCTTGCCTAAGGAAATCATTTCCGAGATTGAAAAGATAAAGGCCTCTACCCAGACTGCAATGGATTGGTTAGAGGATGTGCAAGTGAGAGGAGATAATGCAATTAAGGAGATCCTTTTAGTGGGGAAAGATGCAGTTAGAGCCAAAGATCTACTTGAGCATGTGTTATCTCAAGATAAGGAGGATATTGATCTTCTATTGCAGAAGTCCTAAGTGATCATGGAACATGGAAAGGATCAGTTGGTCACGGATGGGATTCTTCCTTCCTCCAGACTTAATGAGCCTTGGGAATGGTTTGAGGCTTTGCAGATTCGGCAGAAGGCCATGAGGAAGATTCAGAAACGAAAGAAGCTAATAGATGGTGATTTAACTGGTGTCTATGAGGGGTGTATTACATTTTTTGAGATTATGATTGGTAGGAGGAAAATTGCTCCTAAGTACCTGAGCCTGGAACAAATAAGGGAATGGTGGCATGATGTCTATGCCCCATATTCTTAAAATGTCATAACAGGACACTAGCTGGATGATGCGGCAACCTACTTAGCGGTGATGGATAAGTATCAAGCCCACAAGGATGATTGGAATAGAATTATCAAACAGTCAAGTGAGGAGATTGGCTCCATTGAATGTTGGCTTAAGATCTTACCTTTTCCACCTGTCACTGAGCTAGATAAAGTGTTTTTGAGGGTTTAGGGATCATTGGCCTAGAATAAGGAGAAAGGAGGCAGTAGTTAATGCCTATTTTGAGATTTGTGCTTCCCTATTATCATAGGGCATATGTTGATCCGGGCAACATTGGGGAATGTGTCTAGGATGACCTTGATAATGTATCGGCATTTAATGTGTGCCTTATTTTGGAGTTCCTAGGGCCGACTTGTTTTGACTGTTTTATTTTGTAAATGTTTGGCAGGGCCGACATGTCTTGAGAATTTGCTATAAAAGGCATTCTTGCTTCTTTGTAAAGGGGAAAAATAATAGAGTCAAGTTAGATCAAGAGAGTTAGAGCATTTTGTAGTAGGGATAATAGTGAATTTCTTGAAGCAAGTATTGTAAACAGGACAGTGGAATTGTTGCATTATTTTGATGATCTAATACAATTGAAGACATTGTGGTTTTCCTGATGAAATCTCTTGTCTTGGTTTATCTTGCATGGTTCTTGTTGTTTCACTTTTAAATTGCTTGAAGATTTAGGGTTTTAGTGTTGAGAATTAAATTAGTTTGGTGAATGATGTTAATGATCTCATATTTGGAATGTTTGTAGCAATCTCTGGTCTATACTCCCAGTAACTATCTGATTGTAGTAGGCTGGTGAAGTCAACCTGGACCATATATTTATGTGTGCTTAGTTCGATTGTGGATGAATATCTATGATTTGAAAATATATACACCTTAGAAGATCGCACCGTTCTTGTGATATTGCATTGTGGGTTAAGCAAGAATTGGTTATTGGAGATTGGTCCATTCCAGATATCTATCGTTTGCATTGTTCATTCTAGGAATAGTTTAGATTTTGTCATATCTTTGCACCCTTATCTTTTGCTATTTCTTTATCATCTGGTTAGATTTAGGATTTGAGATCATCATATTGCAAAATTTGATAAGTGGGAAGATATAGTTTGCTTGTAGTAAGGTCCAATTGTGATTATCAGCATTTTCACATATTATCTGAGTTGTTTATGCATTGTCAAGACCTGACACCCGGGAGAGCTTGAGGTGATTTTCAGTAATTTATTGTTGAAAATAACCTTTCAAGAAAGATAGAATATTGCATTCTGTCTGAGTTGTTACTGTGCAAAAAACACCATCAACACTCCTACTCTAGCACCTACTTTTCTTCTTGCTCCATCGAAGTATAATGTCCATAGCTCACTTGCTTGGTTACCGTCAGATTCTTTGGTGACCTTTGGAAGTAGCTAGTTTTCATCATAAATTACATATGTGCCTAATCCTATAGCATGATAATTTTTAAAAGGGACATTGTTTATGTCCTTGCTCAAATGAGCATCTTCCTTATCATTCTGATCTCCACTCACCTTCTCTTCCTCTAGCAATTCAACACTATACATTTCCTGCTTGGTGATAGAAGTATGCGTGGCTTCAAAATTGATCAGGGCCTCATTTGCCACATGTTCAGAATGTAGATCCTCTGATTCTATCTTCATTTTTGTGCCATGCTTGGTCCTAAGTATCAGATGTGACCAATCTAAAGACAAATATCCACCCACCCTTGAAGTAAATTCTTGGGATAGACAAAGACCAAACATAGGAGGAACATCTCTGATCACTGTATCTTGTGGGACCGTGATACTGGGGTAGGCAAATAGAGTTAAAGGAAGCACTTTGATGATACATACAGTATCAACTCTATTTCCATCAAGCTGCATCACCCCCTTCTTCATAGGTTCGTAGCTGATTCCCAAAGCTTTGGTTATCTATTTTGGCATAACCGTTGTACTAGCGCCAGAATCAATCATAGCGTTGTGTAATAGTTTCTTTCCTACAATGAGAGTTAAGAAGAAGGGATGAGGTTTTGACCTACTTTTGTCTTCCATATGGGAGTCCTTTGCTTTGTCTGTAAGAACCTTAGCTAGTAGTATTTGATAAACAACCTCTATATTGGGAGATGGCTTTATTGGTGTTGAGTTGATCTCTTGTTGAAGCGCCTTCTGTAATATAGTCTTCTGTTCTGGGATAGCTAGAATGTCCCATAAAGACACATTAGTGGATGATTTCTTTAATTGCTCCACCACATTAAAATGTGGCAAACTCAAAGATTTCTACTACTTGGTTCTTGCTATAATAATTTCCTTCTGCAGTTGAGAAGGTGAAGGGACGGTTGAAGTGCTGAGAATTTGATCAGACATGCCTTTGCATTGCGGGCTATTTGGAAGTGAAACAATAGGCTCACTGGTGAATCTTCTCTTTGATTGTGTGTTGTAATTAGACTATACTTGTGGTGTTTCAGACATGAATGTGTCATTGACAAACACTATTTCTTCTTCCTCCATCCAGAAGAAGAGTGCATGATTGGGAGCAATATTAGACTCTTGTTCTAAAGACATTCCTTGCATTTGCCTGGTAAGGACTGTGCTCTCCATTGGTGAGACATATATGTAACCTCCATTTTTTGTTATAGTGCCTTGACTACATTGCTCCACCACTTTCTGTTGTAGGTTGTCGTGCAGACAATTTTAGGGCATATGCGCCTCACTGCAGGGGAAACACCATGGATTGATATCATCAATAAGATTATTTTGTCCTACAGTTAATTCCCTACTCGCGTTTGGCAATGCACTTGTCAGCGGAGTAGGAATAGGACCATTTGGTTTGTAGTCGGCATTGGTGGATTAGTGCGAGGCACACTTTGATATTGATTTTGCTGATAAGAAGACTGCCCACCTTGATAGTTTTAATATGCAAGCTATGGGGGCATTGCTTGGTTCCGCTTGAAAGTTGTTATGTCATTTGCCATAGTTCGCAACATCTCCTTGAGGTCGCTTATTTCATCCTTGGAAGAACCCGATGTAGAAGCCAATTTTTTAGGAGCGGCCACATATGAGTACATTGACTGGGCAGTTGCTGGCACACTAGTCGATGTGGCCTCTTGTGCAGAGGTTGATATTTTAGGAAATATCGGCATAATAGGTCGAGGAGAAATTTTTTAACAATCTATCAAATGATTCTTGGCTTTGATAGCAGTACCATAAGCATTTGGTAAAGTGGCCCCTCCCAAAGACTTTATCATCACAGAGATGTCAGATTAATGGACTTCAAATAAAATATAAATGCCAACTCAGGAGTTGGGCAGATAGTCATAGGGATCCTCTACCAATTTGCGTAAAATCGGGCATTGAAGTCCGTCAGAGCCTCCTAGGTGGCTCGTTTTATGACAAATAGTTGATAATATAATGAAGGACGATCTTCGTCATTTGAGAACCTTTCATAGAATGGATCTCCGAGCTCATCCCAGGTGTGAATTGAATTAGGAGTTAGCGTTCAGTACCAATCCAGAGCCTTGCCTTTAAAAGACACGGGGAGGAGCCTCAGGGCTACATTTTGTGTAGTAATATCGTGTACCAGACAAATGTCCGCTACATCCTGCAAATGTTCTATTGGCATTTTTGAGTTGTCTTTGAAAAATTTGGGGATAACTTTCATGGCCAAAACTAGAATAGTGCCCCAAACAGTGGGTGCTACTGGGGCTACCAGGGGACTTCCAGCATCCCATGCTATGTAGTTTCTGTTCATGGCCGAAAACATGGTGAGAGGAAAGGGTGGTGGGAATGGAACGGTTACCAGTTGATTTGGGCCTGGACTGTCCCTAGCAGAGGTACTAGTAAACCTTGGTTACTTGCGGTCTAGGATCTAGTTACAGGCCGATAGCTCATACACCCCTCTACAAGGCAATTTCATTAGTTCGGGTCCCACTGGGCGTGCTAGAAAAAGAACAAATTGTTGACCCCAAAAATTAACAAGGTAATAGTGTCTTATGGGAAACTCAGTTTAAGGGGGACCTTTTGCTCTAAACTGAGTAACCTTTGGATTTTTAAAGAAGCCGACTTCTTCTATAATGGGTTTAAGAAAGGGAAAAGGAAGCAGATATAATAAAACAAAGTCTAACTTAAGGTGATACGCCAAGATGTACTTATGGGCACGATGAATCATAGATTTAAGGGCCCGAATAGTGTTGTTGTATTATGAGACATCAGAGACTTAAGATTATAGCATAGATGATCCCTTTATTGACATAAAATAATGTTGCATACATTCTCACCACTAAGAAGATTCATTAGACATGATTTAAATAAGCAAAATAGTATCCAACATATATAAAATTTCTTCAAATGAAGTGCCACGACAGTAAAAGGCACAGTTCACAGTTTTATAAAAAACATGAAAATAGAAAGTCCGAATAATTGGCATAGTCTGAAAGCCACAATCTAAATAAAACAGTAATAGAGGGCTGAAGTCCTTTTGCTAAAACCAGTGTCTTTCTCTCAAAAATTTTCTTGGGGGCTTTCTCAACAATGGAGAAAGTATATATAGCAGGGAGAAACTGCCACCACCTCAGAGGATAGTAACAAAATATCACACAATCCTCAGCAATGATGCCTAAATCAGAATATTCCCAAGGCTGTTACAATGGCATCAAGTTGGAACACAACATCCAGTCATCCTAGGTACAGGTGCATCCTTCGCAATGATGGCGGTGGTCCCAGCTAGGCTCGAGGCGACAAGTGTCATCCACCGCTGCAAATGACTATGACGAGTGACACATAATAGCATTATCTCCCTTAGCCATCCTATCACCCGCTTTACAGATCAGTCGTAAGGCACGTGGCAGCCTTTCGCTGCCTACACGAAACTTTCTCCCATTGTTGCCGAGAGTTTGCAAAGATGCAACACGTGTCCAATGGGCAGAGATCCTTATCGCGACGAAGGGAAAGTTCAATTAGCTCATCATAAATGACACATGGTAGCATTTCGCTGCCCACGGTTGTTTATTTCATCCTTGCATGAAAAACTTGTGATCCACCACCATGTAGCATGATGTAGGGCCCTTTGACACTCTTTAGAAATGATAGCCCCATGGAGGCCTTTCGCAACCTAAAGAGACTTTAAGGAAATAAGAAATAAAACCTCTCGCAAGTGTGACACATGGATGGCTAGCACAGCTCCTCAGGACCTAAAAGGGAAGCTGTTATCTAAAGCCGTAAAAAGTAGGTACACAAAGTGGTAGATCAAACTTTGATAAACTACCAAGCAAAAATCAGTGATGCATAGACTGGCGCATGCCTAGTGCAAAATAAACCCGAAGGGAGCTGCTCAAAATTTATTTAACAGTACGCATTTAGTATTTTCCATAAAACTCTTGTAATGCAACAAACTTTTTATTTTTTGGTATGGTTCTTTTGAGTGTGTGAATTTGTACCATGCCTTTGTATTGAGAGCTATTTTGAAGCTGCTCTATTTTTGCCAATGGTACGTTATTCTGTGAGTGTAGGAATCTATATAGTCATTATGGATGACTCTGTTATTCCTCAGTGACGTTGATTGGTATAAATCGGTTGTGAAAGGAGGATGATTTTGTATGTCTACATTCACGATTCACAGGTGGATATGCTAAAGATGGTTGCCTAGTAGCGTTCGCCTAATTTGTCGTGATTCAGGATGACGAATTTGTCCATCATTGCATAGTTTTTGTAGTACGCATTTAATATTTTCCATAAAACTCTTGTAATGCAACAAACTTTGTATTTTTTGGTATGGTTCTTTTGAGTGTTCATATCATGTCTTTATGTTTGGAGAGTTGTTAATACAGAAAGTTAATATAGAAAGTGTGACTAGCTAATACGGAAAGTTAATACAGAAAGTGTGACTAGCTAATACAGAAAGCGTGGAGTTTGAATAGTTAGGAAATGTTATAAATGCTACTGGGTTAGAGTGATTAAAATGCATATGAATTGGAGTAACCCATAAGAGTAAAGATGGAAATTAGTACTTTTTGTTTTCTGCTTATCCTGTTTATGGATGGGTCTAGTTGTGATTTGAGTGCAGGAGAGCGTGCGTCCATTTACATTGTGCAGATGGACAAAGCTTCCATGCCTGGTGAATTCAATTCACACGTGGATTGGTATCAGTCAATCCTACAAATAGTGAAAGGAGTAGATGCAGAGGATGATTTGTTCCTTTACATTTACGACACTGTCATGGATGGTTTTAGCGCGATGCTGATAGAGTCCGAAGTTGTAACACTGGAGGACATGCCTGGCCATTTATTTTCATTACTCGATTCAGAGGGAACACTAGATACCATGCATTCCCCTCAATTTATGCATTCCCCTCAATTCTGGGACTCAGCACTGACCATGGGCTTTTGCCCATCTCTCGCTTTGGCCAAGAGTCATCGTAGGCATCCTAGACAGCGAAATTTGTCCTGAAAGCCTAAGTTTTCATGACTTCGGAATAGAACCAGTCCCTAGAAGATGGAAGGGAGTTTGTGAAAGTGGCCTAGACTTCCCATCTTCTCTGTGCAATCTAAAGTTGATAGGAGCGCGCTCCTTCAAACAAGGCATGGTGGCCAAGTACGGGAGCATTGACGACAACTCCTCGAGGGACTTCATTGGGCATGGAACCCATATTTCTTCGATAGCAGGAGCTAACTACATGGAGAACTTCCATTTCTATGGTTATGCTAGTGGGAAGGCTCGTGGCGTAGCTATCATGGCGCGAGTGGCCATGTACAAGGTCAGATGGTCAAATCATTCTATTGTGGGAGCTGACATTCTGGCTGCAATGAACACTGCAGTTAAAGACGTAGTCGATGTTTTGAGTCTCTCAATTAACATCGACAGTTCGCTTGCCTATTCCAAGCCCTGCAAGCAACAGAGGCCTGGCACAGGGAGTCATTTTCAACGGTGTGTTTGACCATTGGGGCCAGCACCATGGACAGAGGTTATACTGCTTTATTGAAGTTGGTGATGGTAGTCTTTTATTGAATTTGGGCAATGGTAGCCTTATAGAAGGCTCCTACTTCTATATCAATCAGAATCAACAGAGGTACCATATTTCAAAGACCAACCTCATTCACAAAAGGACAGACCCTGTGTGCGAGAGACACTTCCAGATGAAAGTAAAGGGAGCCATGGTGGTGTGCACGAGTACCAGTACCAGTGCAAGTGATGATCTTTTAAAACATTTGGAACTTGCAAGAGTCGTTGCTCTAGTTCTGCTGCCGAGCACACCCAGTTTGTCATTGAACTCTGATGACAAATTTCCGACAATCATCCTAAAACCTGAAGATGGAACTACATTGTTGAGGTATGTTTCTTCTACTACAAGGCCCATTGTCGAAATACAAATGGGCTTCACGTCGCTAGGTGTCAAGCCTGCCCCTACTCTGGCAAGTTTTTCGTCGAGAGGACCCTATCCAGCAAGCCAAAATATTCTAAAGCCTGATGTTACAACGCCTGGTGTGAATACCCTCGCAGCTTCATTTCCTAAGATAGCATGGGGTTACATCATGTAGTCCAGCACATCTATGGCATGTCCCCACGTGGCCGGATTGGCGGCTCTTCTCAAGGCTATTCACACCAACTGTAGTCCTATAGCGATCAAATCTACCCTTATGACAACTTAGTACACAGGGAGCAATTCCAACCAGCCAATCATCGACTTGGGCAACAATGGTAGGCCCGCGATGCCTTTTGGTATTGGTGCAGGCCACATGGATCCCGAGAAAGCCCTCAACCCCAGACTTGTCTACAACATCAGCTCAGATGACTACATCTTGTATCTCTGCACACTCTACAATATTCACCATGTTATAGCAATTATTGAAATGGCTCTTGCTAGCTGTCCCACTGGCTTTGACTTGGGGTACGATTCTTTAAATTATCCATCCTTCATGGCAATTTTCAAGAAGAATGTCATCACCTCATCCTCTGCCACATTCAAAAGAGCACTCACGAATGTGGGAGACGATGTATCATCATATGAGGCAATTGTTGAGGTGCCGAAAGGCTTGAAAGTGTAGGTCCATCCTATTGTTCTCGAATTTAAATACAAATTCGAGGTTCTGAAGTTCAGCCTCACGGTGGAGGTGGAGGAAGGTGTTGACGAATTTGTGCTATTTGGATATTTGCATTGGAGTGATAAGAATGGCCATGTTGTCAAAAGTCCTATCGTCGCACTCTTTTAGTAATTATGTAGATCTCCTATCTCTATTGTTGCTATTACTTTAAGTCTGTTTTTTTGTCTTTCTTCCTCTAGTCTATACACTTTATCTCTTCTGTCGCTCTAGTGAAATGAGCTATTAAGTTTTTAAGTCTATATGTCTTTCTTCTTCACTTCTGTACACATTATCTCTTCTGTTGTGAAGTTTATTATTACTAAAATTGTAATTGTCTTTTCTGTCTCTATTATATTAAGATATGAATGTTTGAATTAAAAGGCATATGTGTATATTAAAGGTCTATAATATTAGTAACTTCAAGTTAGTGTGGAAGTCTTTAATATGATCTAGAATCAACTTATATTCTACTTGTTAATCAATATTTTATAATTGTTTAGTGACATTATAAAATAGATGAAAAAAATTCTATGACAAAACTTACATAATTTTATGTAAACAAAAGAGATGAAATAATAATAAATAAATAAACCATCATATATTAATAACTAGAATAATATAGAATTCTTCAAATATATTTAGATTTACTTTCCCAAAACAAATACAAGAAAAAGTGTGTCATATAATAAAAAATACAAATTTAAATTTTCAACTTGGTGAATCATGTACATTAAACAACCTTGCTAAAGTTAAATTTGTTTAATTCACATATCTTGGAAATGATATCACACTTCATTTTTATTTTCTTTCATTAAAAATACTTTATACACTTTTAATCCACACATCATGTGAATAATATCAACATTTCAATTGTTCTTTAAATCAAAGCTCCTCATTTAATATATATGATTATTTTTTAAAATCCTAAACATTCAAATGGAGTCCTTTAGAGAACTCTAAGGGGTTTCTTGTAAACACAACAATTTATTTTTATTTATTTTTATTGGTTCATTCTCTACCTTAAAAATGAAAAATCTTTGAAAGAACTCTACAAATATTCTTAAAAACACAAAAAATCTAATCTTTTGTATTTCATTTTTCCACTCTCTTTCTTTTATTTTTGTTGTAAGTCAAATGTGTTAAGTGCTGAAGCCCAACGAACATTATGTGTTTCCCGCCAATTGCTAACTCTTCAGCTTCTCCAGTGCTTCTTTATATTTGCTGCTGTATCTTTTGTATTTGGTTGTTGTTAATAAAAATATTCCTCTACTCATAGTGTGGATGTAGCCATTAATGGTGAACCACGATAAAATATCTGCCATCTCTTGTTTATTCTATTCATTGTCTTTATTCTTTGTTTTTGTATCTTCGTCTTCACTCCGTTTAACTTTTCAATTGGTATTAGAGCAGTATGGTGACGGTATAGTTGGTTGGGAAATTGGTGATGAATTTCCTGAATTATGGAGGAAGTGAAGATAGAGAAATTCTCAGGTCAGAATTTCGGTTTGTGGAAGGTGCAAATAGAGTCATTGCTGATAAAGCAAGACCTCTCACTCACTCTTGATGGGAAAGTGAAGAAGCCAAATTCAATGACAGATGAAAAGTGGGAGAAGTTGGACAAGAAGGCAAAGGCTACAATTTTCCTCTTGCTATCCAGTAATGTACTATTTAATGTTTCAACAGAAAAAAACTTGAAGGAATTGTGGGATAAATTTTCTTCGATGTACGAGATGGCTTCAACATCTAATAAATTTTTTATTATGAAAAAGTTGTATAACCTGCAAATGAAAGAAGGTGGAATTGTCTCCAACCACCTTAATGATTTCAATATGCTGGTTACTTAATTAGTTTTAGTGGGAATCAACCTGGATGATGAAATTAAAGCAATTTTATTGTTGTGTTCGCTACCTAATAGTTGGGAGGGAGTTGTTATGGCTATGAGTACTTCTGTGGCTGCGAAAAATAAATTGAAGTTTGATGATGTTGCCACTACTCTCCTCAACGAGGATATGTGAAGGAAGAACCAAGAGACCTCTTCAAGCAAAGCCCTAACTGCTGTTAGTAGAGGAAGGCCTTGTCATAGAGGCAAAGACAATTATAGGAGAAGAGCAAAATCTACAAAAAGATCAAAATCCAGAGGTAGAATTAGCGATTGCTAGTTTTGTGGTAAGCCTGATCACACTAAAAAAGATTGTTATTCCTATAAGAAGGCACAAGAAAAGGTTAAAGACAGCAAGGTTAATGTTGTTTATGAACACAATGATAGTGTTTTGGTTTTCTCCGTAAGCGAAGTCACTTCAGACTTGTGGGTTTTAGATTCGAGAGCATCTTTTCATGCTACCTCTTGTACAAATGCCTTCTCTAATTATCAAGCAGGACAGTTTGGGAATGTTTATTTGGGGGATAACAAATCTTTAGAGATCATTGGTAAAGGGGATATTCTCTTACAATCCAAGAATGGTACCACATGGCTTTTGCAAGATGTTAGACATATTCCAAAACTCAAGAAGAACTTGATTTCTATAAGCCAACTTTTTTCACAAGGCTGCAATACTTTTTTCTTTCCAGATTCATGGAAAGTTAATAAGGGTGCCCTACAGATTGCCAAAGGAGATAGAGTGGGCAGCTTATATGCTTTTGAGAATGGTTCTCAAGTGGGAGTTGCTATGGCACTGACGGACAGTGAGACTGTTCTTTGGCACCAACGTCTTGGACACATGAGTAAGAAAGGCCTTGAAGTGCTGGTTAAAAGAGATCAATTACTGAGTTTGAAATCATTGGATTTGGAATTTTACCAGCATTGTCTTTATGGCAAACAAAAGAGGGTCAGCTTCTTGAAGAAAGGACGTGAAAAGCGTACTTCACCTTTGGAGCTTGTCTACTTGGATGTTTTTGGACCAACTAAGGTAACTTCTCTTGGTGGGGAAAACTATTTTGTAACTTTCCTTGATGACTGCACTAGGAAAGTTTGGATTTTTATGATTAATAGGAAATCTGAAGTTTTTAGCAAATTCAAAAATTTTAAAGCTTTGGTTGAAAATCAAAGTGGGCATAACATCAAATGTTTGCAAACGGATAACGATGGTGAATTTTGCTCACTAGAATTTGATAATTTTTGTGTTGACAATGGTATTCAAAGGACCAAAATTGTTCCTTTTACACCTCAAGAAAATGGTGCTACAGAGAGGTTAAATATGACAATTTTGGAGAAAGCACATTGTATGCTTTCCAATGCCGGATTGGGAAAAGAGTTATGGGTTGAAGCTTGCAACACAACAGTTTATTTAATTAATCAAAGCCCATCATCTCAATTAGATTTTGGTCTTCCAGAGGAGGAGTGGTTTGGAAAGCGGATCTCCTATTCACATCTTCAGGTATTTGGATGTGAAGCATTTGCTCTTATTCCTAAGGAGAAAAGATCCAAATTGGACCCCAAATCTCAGAAGTGCATCTTTCTTGGGTATGGCGAAGATCAGTATGGATTTCGGTTGTGGGATCTTGTCGCCAATAAGATTATTCACAGTAGGGATGTGGTTTTTAATGAGCATGTTTTTCCAGCTTTGCAAACAGAGGTAGTAGTTTCTAAGGAATATGTACCTCTCTCAGTTTTTAAAAATGATCATTCTTTTCCAGGAAATTCACCGGTAGGTAATGTAGGTGGAATAAATAATTCACCCACCTCTGTTTTAACACCCCCTGTTTCTTCTACCTCTGTGTCCTTGGGGGGTGAGCACTCCATACAATCTTCTATATCTTTGGATTCTTCCTCTCCACAGTTAGCGGATACTGCTCTTTTCCCATGGCAAAGGGAATTACATTATGATACCGCTTTGCTTGACACTGGTCAGGCTCCACACTTTGGCGATCCTTTGGGTTCAAATGGCTTGTTGTCTTCCTCTAAAGTGAACAATCATGGCCATGATTCTTTTTCATCTAGTTTGGATAAGGGAATACCCGTGGCTAGCAATTTTTTTGTGCCTCTAGATCAACCCGTGCAAGTTTTGGGTCACATTACAAGTGTGCATGGCAGTTTTAGTCACAATCTGTAGGGCATTGAATGTACAGGGAAAGGTCCGCTGTCATCCAACTCTTCCCCTGGCACACATTTCCTTCAATCTCCATCTCAGCCTTCTGGACTTGACATGCAGCCTCTACCATGTTCGTTGTAGTCTTCTTTAAGGTAGATTGGTCCCTATGTTGCCCCCTCTCCCCTATTTTCCATGCATGAACAGTCTCCACATGTGTTGCTTCCAGCGTAGCCCCCTATTGGCATTTCACAATCCTTGTTTGATCCTTCAGTCCCTTTGGTTGATGCTTCCAACCATTCTATTAATTCATAGTTTTCAATCACCAGTGTGTAGCCAACACATGTTGATATGGGTTCAGTGAGAGGTGATGCCATAGTTATTAGAGGTAGTTTCCTAGAATAGGGGCATTTGCAGTATGATATAAATGACCCCCAAAATCAATTATAGAAACTTAATTTAGATATAAATATGCAAGAACAAGGTCCTCAGTTACGACGGTCTACCCAGGAGAGGAGACATCCTTTAAAGTTTTTTTATTATGAATTGTTGTATTCAAAAGAGCCAAAGCTAGAATTTTTGGTTTCTGATCAACCTAAACCAGCTACTTACAAAGAGGCTTGCCAGATAGTTAATTCTACTAAATGGCATGAAGTAATGCAAGATGAAATGAGTTCATTATAGGCTAATAACACTTGGTATTTAGTGTTGCTTCCGCCTAATTGTAGACCCTTGAAAAATTGTTGGGTGTATAAGTTGAAAGAAGAGGATGTAGGCAAGAAATGTTATCATGCTAGGTTGGTTTTCAAAGGGTATGCTCAATAGAAAGGCATTGATTTTAATGAGATTTTATCTCCAGTTGTGAGAATGAACACAATACAGGTAGTTTTGGGTTTGGTTGTAGTTTGGGATCTTGAACTTGACCAGTTGGACATCAAGACAACTTTTCTACATGGTGATGTTGATGAAGAGTTGTACATGGAGCAGCCGGAAGGTTTTAAACACCAAGGACATGAACATCTTTATTGCAGGCTGAAGCACAGTTGGTATGGGCTCAAGCAAGCCCCGCGATAGTGGTATATTAAGTTTGATTGCTTCATGATTGAGCACAAGTTTGTCAAGTGTGAATTGGATCCATGTGTTTATTACAAGCAACTTTCTACTGGTGAATTTGTTATTCTCTTTCTCTACATAGATGACATGTTGGTAGCCAAGACTAGTAAGAGGATTGTTTATGAGTTGAAGGCCCAATTAGCTACACGGTTTGCTATAAAAGACTTAGGCACAACCAAGAAGATTCTTGGAATGATGATTACTAGAGATAGACGTAAGAAAGAACTCATGTTATCACAGCAGACATACATTGACAAAGTTGTAGACAAATTTGGTATGGCTGATGCAAAAGTTGTTTCTATTCCCCTTGCTACTCATTTTCATTTATCTTCTGATTTGTGTCTGAAAACACAAGAGGATAAAAAGTTTATGGAAGGCATTCCTTATAGATCTATAGTTGGCAGTATTATGTATGCCATGTTTTCCACTCATCCCGACATTGCTCATGTAGTTGGAGTTGTGAGTAGATTCATGAGCAATCCTAGAAAGTCTCATTGGGAAGCAGTCAAATGGATTTTAAGGTATCTTAAAGGTATTGTTGATTATGCTTTGTGTTTTGGTGGAAATAATGTCCAGCTACAAGGTCTCACTAATTCTAATCTTGGCAAAGATTTAGATAAATGAAGGTCAACCACTGGCTATGCTTTCTTATTTGCTGGTGCCGCCATTAGTTGGGTCTCAAGGCTACAACATTTTGTTGCTCTTTCATCTGCTGAAGCTAAGTATTTGGCTCTTTTTGAAGGTGCTAGGGAGATGATTTGGTTATAGCTATTGTTTCGTGATTTGAGACGTCAACAACGGGAGTATGTTCTGTTTTGTGATAGCCGTAGTGCTATTTTTATGGCTCACAATCATTCATCTCATCGGTGTTCCAAACACATTGACCTTCATGCTCATTACATTCATCAAGTGGTTGAAGAGGGCAAGTTAAAAGTTGTAAAAATTGACACAAAGGTCAATCTGGCGGATATTTTCACCAAAGTTGTTGGCAAAGAGAAGTTCGAATGTGCTAGGACTTCTCTTGGTTTGGTTAAGAAGAAGTAATAGTGAATTTTAGAGCAGGGGAATGGTTGGCAAGTTGCAACATCCGTTGGACTTCAAGTGGGAGATTTGTTAAGCGTTGAAGCCCAATGGACATTGTGTGTTTCCTGCCAATTATCGACTCTTTAGCTTCTCTAGTACTTATTTATATTTGTTGCTGTATCTTTTGTATTTGGTTGTTGCTAATAAAAATATTCCTCTACTCATAGTGTGGACGTAGCCATTAATGGTGAACCACGATAAAATATCTGTGTCATCTCTTGTTTATTGTGTTCATTGTCTTTATTCTTTGTTTTTTCATCTTCGTCTTCACTTCGTTTAACTTTTCAAAATGAAGGAAGGAAGTTTTGTTGAAGGAAAAGAAAGCTACAACAAGAAAATCTATTGAGAGTTTAATTGTTTATAGCCTCCTTCCTATTTGAGATATTTTTATTATTATTTTCTTTCTCCTTTTAATTTTAACCTCACCTTTATTTTCATTTTCCTTTCTCCTATTATTATTTTTTGTTTGTTTCTAGGAGTCACATGATAAGGTGAAAGTTATTGAAGGAGAAGAAGAACGTAATTGGAATTAAGAATTTTTTTTTGAAGAATTAATTTCTTTTCTTTGTTCAAGGTTTTTTTGTCTTTATATATTTATGTGGTTTAGAAAGTGTTTTGGTATACATAACAAATTTATGTATTATTTTTTTTTATTTTGATAATACATTATAATAATAAAACATGAAATTATAATGTGTTTCTAAAGGGATCATTGTGTTCATTGGACATGCTAGCCATTATAGGGATTCTCCACTATGAGTTGTAGCTCATAGGCTACATCCATAAGATTTTTAATCTTTTTTGATGGGTCACACCCATGATAAAGGTGGATTCATGTCATAAAGATATATTTAATAAAAAAAATTATTTATATACATGAAAGTATATATTCATTTTCATTATGATCATATACATATGTATGTGCATGTATGCAAGTGCATGTGCATACACAGACATGTATGCATATAATATTTATAATGGTTATTTTAGAAATATGTATTCCTTTCATTTAAAAAATCAAGTTTTTTACAATATAGTGTAAAATTATATTCATGTTACACTTTCACATAGATTTTCTTAATCCATAAAGCTATTATTTATAAATTGAATCATTTTATAGCCTTTAATGACATATAATAGGATGAATAGAGATGGATTACAATTTAATATACATAAAATAAAAAGTGTGTAATGATTGAGAAATTAAATATGAACATACATTTACTAGGAGAAACTATGTTATGATTAGAGTAAATCGGGATGAGGCATGAACCATTACAAAATAAGGAGGTCACAAGAAGTGAGACCACTAGGAACACAAAACAAAAGAAGGATAGATCACTTTTTTGAAATGAGGCTTTTGATTGGAGAAACAATTGGTGGGAGCAAGAGTCCTAAACACACAAAATCACCTAATTAGAATAAAGGGTTTCAAAAGGAACTCCAACCTATCTTCTTAAAAATCCCCCTTGCACTAGAGTTGATGCACTTAAGGGAATAATAAACAAGTAGATTTTGAAATGCTTTCCAGAACCTTTTACCAGTAGGACCACCTTGGAGCTCAAACACGGAGACAAACCACACCAATATAGGGACACCCAAAAACCTTGTGATAAGAGAAGCACCTAGCCATTCACTACTATCATAAAAGCAAGGTAATCATTGAATGAAATAGCACAAAAAAAAATTAGAGGGTTTTGAAAGGCATCCCTAAACCTTTGCTTGGTAGAGAAACCTACAAACAACACATAATGGGCCATTTCAATAGGCCTACATTCAACAGAGTCACTGGGGACCAAAATATCTTAAGGTAAGAATACAAGGGCAGAGTTCTCTTTCAATAACCCTAAGCTAGGAAGAAACCTTGAACCCATGCTCCAAGTAGGAGGCCCTAAGAGAATCACCCCAAAATGGCACACCAAATGATGAGGGGAGTAGGAAAATGCAAAGATCCATGAAAATGATATCATCTACCAACATAAACTAGATTCCACCACTAGAGTAGGCATAAAGGATATAGAGAACTCTCTAGTTATATGCCTGTAAGGTGACCAACCCTCAACATACATTCAAATCCCTCCCACTTCCGCCCATGGAAATCTACCTCCGAGAACAACACACTCACAAGTTTCACCTCCATAGGGTCACCAAAGGGAGTAGAGAAAACATCACTTGCATACCTCAAACCCACCATGATAAGAGTTCTAAAGGGCAGTCTCATAGTGGGGGAGACAAAGCCACCACTCTCAAGAGACCCACCAATCTCAAGGAATAGATCTAGGGACCCCAACTCAAAGAGGGAAAACATAGGAGTAGAAGCATAAACCCTCAATAATATGTTGTTCTCCAATAGTTTACCACCAGTGCATGAAGCAAGGTAGAGGGGACAAGGAGAAACCACAACCAAAATCCTCACCATAGTGTAGTTGAAATAATATTCTCCATGAAAAATGGACCCATGGAGCACTACCACACATATAGCAATAGACATAGACACAATTTATTTGTTCCCAACAATAGACTCAGCCACAGAGGAAACCAAACCTCGACTCACCAACAAAAAGGGCATCAAAACCCACAACAAGAAAATAACAAAGCTTGAAAAACTCTTAAGATCCTGATGATACTACTTAAAACTGCAATGACCCCAAATACACCAAATCTGAAACCTAAGTAGGAGGCAAAAGCAGTAAGTAGAGAAAGAAAAAAATGGAGAACAGGAAGACCCCCACCATAGAACCCAAAAATATTCTAACCCAGAATGGAAAATTCCATGGAGAAACACAACCATCCACATCACCTTCATCATCCTTAGCCCCATCATTTTCCTAAGAAAACCCTACATTTCCTATTGTCCATTATTTGGGAGACTATATTTTTTAGGGTAAACTATGTTATCTAAATTAAAAGTAAAAATAATTTTGTTTCAAAATACATATTTGAATTGTTATTTTAGAGACTTCAATTTTAAGTGCAATTCTTTTGAAATCTAAACAAAAATCGTAACTAGTATTTTATGATAACAATTTTACTTATATTCAATATACATATTTCCATACTTGAAAATTTGTGTATGTTTATAATCTTATAAATATTAACTTACAATTCTATGCAACAATGAATAAATGCATTTTTCAAAACTTTTTATGAATCAAATTTCACACTTAGTAATAGAATTTTACCAAAGAAAACTACATTTTGCACTGAGAGACTACGCTAAGAAAAATGAGGTGACAAGATATAAATATTCTATAAGACTTTATAGAACTATAACAAGGATTAAAGTAAAATATACAAGAGTCCCCCTTTTTTAGGAAATTATATAAAAGGGGAGATTGGGGGACTTGCAAGGCTTCCAAACTCCTGTCAAAATTGCATAACATATATAAAATTATATCAAAATTAAGTAAATTGACCTTCCTTTATTGGGCCATAACAACTACTAATTTTTTTTAAATAGTTTGTTCATCCCACCATCATAATGTAGCATATTTATTCATTTCTACTCACACCCTCTCTCGAACCCATTCTAGATTTTTTCTTAATCATGTGGGATAGATTAGAATTATGTTAAAAAAATTTAGAACTAACAAAAAGGGTAATATATGGAAATACAAATAAGAAATTATTTTCTAAATATTTTGCATACAAATTGTAGCATCATAAATTACATACACCTTCATTAGTGTGTCCAATTTCTTACTCTCCTAGCACCTATGGTAGTATTTCCCATTCCTCTATGCATTATCGTGGGACCTTTATTAATTTAAATTAATATTCAAACTTATGCATGGGTCTTATTCCACTTTATTACATCATCATACTCTTATTTGGGCCCTTAATTCTAGGTGTGTCCTTTATTATTTTATCCAGGTTTATACTTAATCCTACCCCAATTTCAACTTCCAAAATGCATTATGCATATCTATACATTATGGTTTGATCCATCAAGTTGTATTTGACATTAGAACCCCATTATCTTTCATTCCTTGAAAGTCAAAAAAATATTGTCGAGACCAAGGTAACCTACAATGTAGTGCCCCACCCTGACTCATCTTGCTTTTTGCACATTAATAGACCATATTGATATAGCATAGTCTACTTTATGATGATGATAATGATTTTATAGTATCATACTATGTACTAACCCTATTTCATGATTATATTGGATGAGATGGTGATATGATGTGTGTGGTTGTCTTACTACTGTATTCATGATAAGGAAGATGCCATACCACTCGTCACGAGCATGTTATGACGTTGTAATTCTCTATCACTTGCTTGATTATTTATGATATTATTATATATGTTATATGGTGGATATTGGTGGTTGCAGGATTATAGGTACTAGACATCGACTCCACCTAGTCTCATAGGTCTAAGTGTGTCTTTATCCCAATGGAAAGTTGTTGGAGATGGCATGAGTTCCCTCTATACACTCTAGGCTTACGTTTTCATCCTTGTTAACCAGTTGTCTTAGGCCGAGTCATCATGCTAGTGTCTAGAGTTGTGGTCATCTTGTGGCATTGTGAGTATTTGATTATTTATTTAATGAATGCTTGATTAATATAGTTTATTAATGTTAAATTAATTTATTATATAGTTCGGTTAATTAAATATTATTGAGTGGTTTATTATTATTTGGTTTATATTTGTATGATGCTTTTATATCTATTTATTTATTTGGTTTATTGATTTATTGTTTAATTGATTATTTGTTACTTATTTATTTTTTAATCATTTATGGTTTTATATTTAATTGTGGCTTTATATTTATTTGAGGCATTTATTTATTTAATTTCCCTTGATTTATTTATTGATGGGCTTTGGTTTATTTATTCATTTGATTTTATAATATTATATTCTTATAGTTTTTTTGCTACTAAATAGGTAAATAAATATTATATAGCCTACCTACCCTTTATGGTTATTGGCTAAAAAGCCTTGGGTAAATAAAATATTATATTTGGGTATGGTAGGTAGATTATATAGCATTCTAGAATATTTCTATTGGCTTGATTATTCTATAGTTTTAAATGCTTTTTCTATTTATTGGGTCCCCTGTGCATTTTGCCAGGTTGGCCTCTCTGGAATTATTTTTCTGTGCTTTGGGGATTTTCTTTGCTTGGATTTGGATTTGACTATAACTTGCTGGATTTTAGATTTTCTCTTCTTTGATTTTGTTTTGCCATAACTTCAATTATCCAGGTTGGTTGAATTCTCTCTTCTTTCTACAATTTGGTTTTCTGGAAAGATTGTTCTCTCCATATCTGAGAAAATATTGATTGCATGAATAGAGTAAAATAATTATTATGAAGCTTTAAATCACTACAAATGTGAATCTGAGTTTGGTTGGCCTGTATAATGTGATTTACTTTGTATTGCATCCCTGTTTGTGTGATTTTGGAGTTATTTAATAGTCTTATTGATTTTTAGAATTTAATTGTAAACTTTACTTCCATTGTCTGAGTCTTTTCTGCAAAAGCACTAATCCAATGGAAGTGGTAATATTGTTATTGAAGGCACTATTTTATTTAACAAATGCACTATTATTATTAGTGGATGCACTATTTTATTTAGCTAAGGCACTATGGTATTGTGTAAGCACTAAAACATTAAGTAAAAGTGTTGAATAATTTAGTGGAAGCACTATACTGTTAGGTATAAATGCTATCTGAATATGTGGATGCGCTAATCTATTAAACAAAAGTGCTACTCTACTTTGTTAAGGTATTTTGATGATTTTGGTTTGTATAGGTCAATTTTCTCAGTTCTGTCCTTGTACTAGAGGCATTGATTGATACTCTTGTGATCTTTAGAGTTGTTTATGGATTAGTTTTTGGTTGTTTCATTGTTGCTTTATGCTCCAACAAGTTGATAAGCCTTGCTGCAAAGGATTACTTATTTATGGCTGAGAAAGGGGAAATATTATGCTTGCTCTTGTGAATGATTATCGAGGCTCTTGTTTATTTCATGATGTTGGCACTTCGATTTATGTGTATTATTTGGAATTCATAGCTTCATGTAAGTGGATGAATCTTATTGAATGCATTTGTATGAGCCTCTTGTATTGGTGATGTATGTGTTTTACCCTAAGGTCTTGGAACATGGTTAGGGGGAGTGGGCTTTCATGTGTTAGCTAGGGTCATGTGCGAAAAGGCCACACATTGGTGGGTCTAGACTTCCAAGAGATCATGAAAATTTTCCTTATGTAATCAGGTGATAACCTTAATAATTAATTAGCTAATAGGATATTTGTGTGAAAATTGGTCAGAATTTTTGTCAGCCTCCCTAGTTTCTTAGTCTTCCAATGGTTGTAAAAAAGGTAGCAGATGGATTTGTGTTTAAAAAAACTTTGGTCAGAATTTTTTTCAGCTTCCTAGTTTTTTAGCCTTCCAATGGCCATGAAAAATGTAGAAGAGGTGGTTGTTAGTTTCCTTGGGGATAGGGTGGCATATTTTCCGCGATGTGGATAGAGAAGTCCATTGAAATTAAGCACTGGTTCGCATCAACATTAATTGTTGTATGTTTTGCATATACTGGTGATGGTTATAATAACACCTATTTTTTAATGTCATGGGGAACATAACAAATGTCTAGGAATTTTTTGATAAGGCATTGTTTGGTGTCGTTCAGTTGCTATACCTATTATTAGAGCCATGAGCAAGAAGGGTAAACTTCTATGAGGGTGCAAGATCAATCAAACCTTGTGTAGCTTCTGCAAAGGTGGTTGGAGATTATTTTGTGTTTTTTTGCATGGGGTGATGGTTGCAAAAGAAAAAGAAAAGTGTCGCCTATGATAATTTTTTTCCCATTTTTGTGTAGAAAAGCTAGCAGGAATAGGTGCATGTCAAAAAAAACATTTGTGATATTGTTTTATTTTTGTTTCGCAGTCTATAGTAGGCTATATTGTTTGATTTGTGATAAGGTGTTGTTAATTGTTTCAAATTTTGATAGGAGTCGTTGTTGAGAAAATACTATATAGTTTGTAAAAATGTAATATTATCTCATTTATGGTTCGTGTTTTGTGTCTATGGTTTTGCATGGGTTTGCTACTATGAATTTTTGTGGGTTCTCTTTATGGTTTGCATTTTCTAGCTATATTTGCAATGGGAAAAAATTGTTTGGGTTATGCAGTTTTTTGCAAGCTTGGAGAAACAAGGCAACCTGGAGAAAGCTAGCAGAAAGAGGTTTGTTTGAAGCAAGCGAGAAGAGGTGTAGATCAAAAAAATCATTTGTCATATTGTTTAATTTGTGGTTTGCAGTTTGTAGTAGGCTATATTGTTTTATTTGTGATAAGGTACTATTGATTCTTTCAAATTTTGATAAGGTGTTGTTGTGAAAAGACTATATTGTTTGTGAAAATGAATATTGTTTGGCTTAAGGTTCACATTTTGTGGCTATGATTTTTTTATGGGTTCGTAATTGTGATTTTTTGTGTTTTGTGGGTTTCTTTGTCTAGGTCAGTGTTCAAACCAATATTGTTTGATTTATTACTTCCGTTTTATGGTTATGGTTACAACGAAATAAAATAGTTAATGTTATACACTTTGTGTTAGATTCCATTGGGAATTGTTGATTATTGTTCTCTTTCTTAAGCTATATTGTTTCATTTTTGAGAAGGTGTTGTTGAAAAGGCTATATTGTTTCAATTTTCGATAAGGTTTTATTGAGAAAAAAGGAATTTTTTGTGGGTTTCTCTTTATGGCTTGCATTTTGTGGCTATGTTTACAATGGAATGAAATTGTTGATGTTATGTAATTTTTTGTCAATTGTTATTGTCTAGCTTTGGCTGGGTATGTACAGGATCATGATGGGCCGAAAAGTGGCAATATTATGGGTATTTGTAGGGTATGTGGCTAATGACTTTTTTTTACCCAAAATTGATGAAATGAAAAGGGTTTTTAGAGGATATTCTCAACTTTCCACCAACATAAATTATGTTTTAATTTGAATTCAATAAATAATTATTATTTATTTTCTATTAGAATTACGACTAAAGTTCTGATCGATAGGCTGATTGAAAAATATCTATAACTTTCAAACGGTATCACACTTTTTGAATCCAAAACATGTGTCACATTCTATGTTTCACATAATATAGGTTTAAAACAAGAAAAACTAAATTTCATGAATTTTTCACCAAGTTAAGGTGGTCAGACATACAAGTTTTTTATATTTTTTAAAATTTGTAATAAAAAATTCATAATTAATTATTTACTTGGAAAAAAATTACAAAAAAATATGCATCACATCCAGACATGAGTCCTATACTTATATAAAAAATCTTATAAAAAAATATTATCATTTTATTATGGTTAGGGTGGTTAGACAGACACCTACTTCTTATTTTTTCCTTGAAATTTAAGTACTACTGCATTGAAATTTCAAAATTTCACCAAATAGATTTTATTTATTTTTAAATAAACTTAGTATTTTAGAAACTACATTCAATTTTATACAGATTCTATTCTTACATATTTTTGAAATAATATAGATAACTTATTCAAATTTTTAAATCAAGTTTCCTAACACTGATTTTTCTAAATTTTTTACCACTTAAGGGCCTATTTTTTCCATGATGATCCTGCACAGACCCAGCTATATTGTCTCATTTTTTATAAGGTTTTGTTCAAAAGGCTATATTGTTTCAATTTTCAATATGTTGCTATTGAGAAAAGACTATATTATTTGTTAAAAGAAATATTGTTTTGTTTATGGTTGTGTTGTGTGGCTATCATTTTGCATGGGTTTTGTGGCTACGATTTTGTGGGTTTCTCTGTCTGGGTTGTTTTTGAAACCAATTTTTTGGTTGATTTATAGCTTCCATTTTGTGGTTATGGTTAGATCAAAATAAAATAGTTATTGTTGTACACTTCATATTTGGTTACATTCAAAATTTCGGCAGGTTTTTTCTCATGTCTTGTCTGGAAAGAGGAGAACTCAATGATCATTCATTCACCAGAACCAGAAGTAAAGATCATAGTGGAGAGGGATCCTATTAAAACCTCTTTTGAAAAATGGGCTAAACCTGGTCATTTCTTAAAGACACTAGCTAAGGGACCTAATACTACCACCTGGATCTGGAACCTACATGTTGATGCTCATGATTTTGATAGCCATACCAATGATTTGGAAGAGATCTCCCGCAAAGTATTTAGTGCTCATTTTGGTCAATTAGCTATCATATTTATTTGGCTAAGTGGGATGTACTTTCACGGCACTCGTTTCTCTAATTATGAAGCATGGCTAGGCGATCCTACTCACATTAAACCTAGTGCTCAGGTAGTTTGGCCAATAGTAGGTCAAGAAATTTTGAATGGAGATGTAGGTGGAGATTTTTGAGGAATACAAATCACCTTTGGGTTCTTCTAGATTTGGCGAGCATCCAGAATAACCAGTGAATTACAACTTTACTACACTAAAATTGGTGCATTGATCTTTGCAGTGTTAATGCTTTTTGCTGGTTGGTTCCATTATTACAAAGCTGCTCCAAAATTGGCTTGGTTCCAAGATGTAGAATCCATGTTAAACAACCATTTAGCAGGGTTACTAGGACTTGGGTCTCTATCTTGGGCAGGACACCAAATGCATGTTTCTTTACCTATTAATGAACTCTTAGATGTTGGAGTGGACCCTAAAGAGATACCACTTCCTCATGAATTTATTTTAAATCATGAGCTTTTAGCTCA